>BKZX01032128.1:1693-40624 GCA_014362285.1 Fagus crenata
TTTTAAAAAAGTAGGCAATTTTATTTGACTTTTATATTGACTAACTTAGTTTCTTTTATCAAACACAAAAACGATTAGAAAAAATGTTACAAAAAACAAATTAAGTGACATTTAACAACAATCTCATTAATGGATAAAAATGAAGAAACATTTATTTTTACTTTTTTTTTTTTAAGAAAACATTCTTAAAGAAAAATGTTACTAAAAACAAATTAAGTGACATTTAACAACAATCTCATTAATAGAAAAAAACGAAGAAACATTTTTTTTTTTTAACTTATGTATATAAATCCAAATTTTGAAACCGACAAAATAAAATGATCCCATTTAATCGAAAACCTTTTTTATTTTTTATTTTATTTTGGGAAAATAGAAAACATCCAAATGAAATAGTTTGTGCCAAGAAAATTAGTTGGTAGTAAGAACTTGTAGGACAACTAAGTGGTCGGCTGTCGCTGACATGAAAATAATCGTTAGGTAGTGAATAAAAGAGACTGCACAGGTTAAGACCCACCGGATAGAACCGAATCCGTATTCCCAAACACAACCCGGTTTCAACGACCCGCATTTCCCTCACATTTCTTCTCCCTCGAATTGTCCTCAAATTTCTAGTTTCTACTATCATGGTCTCTGCAACCTCCGTAGAAAATATAAATGTCGAAACCGAAACCAAAATCCAATTCCAAATTGAATCCTACTAATTTCCCTCCCAAACCAACAATCACTAACTCGCTCATGACTCAGAACCAACTCATCGACTCGCTCACCTCTCATATCTCTCTCTACCACTCTCACTCCCTTTCCTCAAACCCAAACCCAAACCCTAGGTCCTCAATCCTCAAATGGCTCTCATCTCTCACCGTCCACCAACGCCAAGCTCACCTCACAGCCGTCGATTCCAAGTTCGTCCAAATCCTCATCCAGATGCTCGGCAAGGTTCGAACCCACGGCCATGGCTCCTTCATCATCCTCCCTGACCTCCCCTCACGTGACCTCCCCAGCCTCTGCTTCAAGAAGTCACGTGGCCTACTCTCTCGCGTCGCCGAGTCAAATCGCTCCGAGCGCCTCGTCTTCGATTCTACTCGGCTTTTCGATTCCACGGAAGGCGAGAGCGTCGACGGGTGTTCCTGCTCGGTTAAGAGACTCGATACGGTGACGGTGAGCGAGGAGTTGGTGGAGGATTTGGATGAGTTTGTGAAGGTGATGGATGAAGTGTCCAACGGTGGGTTCTTGAGAGGGGAGGAGAGTGAGCTGGGATCGGATTGGGTGGAATTGGAGTGGTTGAAGGCTAAAGGGTATTATAGCATGGAGGCGTTTTTGGCGAATAGGTTGGAGGTGGCGCTGCGGCTGGCGTGGCTCAATTGTAGTAACGGCCGGAAAAGAGGGGTGAAGTTGAAGGAGAAGGTGAGTGCGGCGGGTGTGGCGGCCAATGTGTATTGGAGGAAGAAGGGTTGTGTGGATTGGTGGGCGAATTTGGATGCCGCCACGAGGAGGAAAGTCCTGACCACGACGTTGGGCAAATCGGCAAAATCTTTGGTATGGATTATTTGTTTGGTTTTGGTGATAGATTGTACAATGTGGCATTTTATAAGTAATAGAATTTTATTTGTAAAAACAGGCTACAAAATAATCTAAAAGTATTACAAAGAATTGTGCCCTTAAATTAAGAGAAAGTTTGAAATTTTTACAAAAGAATCACTATGAGTAAGACCAAGCAAGCAGTGTTCGGAACAACAAAGATTCCAACTTTGCTTTTGATCTCTCATTATCTTAAAAAATGCAACTATTGCGTTCTTTCCACACGATCCACATCATGCGTAATGGAACAAAGGTTTTAAATACTCGAGGAGTGCTTCCCAAACCAATTATGCCACCCGAATAATAAGTCAGCTATCGACTTAGTAACACCCAGTGAAGCCCAAATGCATTTTATTCATAGGAATAAGATTGGATTTGTTGCACTAGCAAATTATAGATGCGCTGCAAAACCAAATCCAAAAATAGATATATCAAATGCTAGCAGAAGTAGTAAAAAATGACAGTGAATATGATTTTGGATAAAATAGGATAAAATGACAGAGAAAAATACATGTGGCTTCTCCTGGTTTAGTCTATTGAGATCCATAGCTGACTTCAAAGTTTTGGGACTAAGCCTTTGTTATTGGAGTAAATTTTCAGTACTTCTGGAGTATTGCTACCTCCTCTCACATAATAGTGGGTCTTGTTAATTAAATTCATGGTGGGATCTATCATTTAAGTGACAGGAGGGAGTATTATTCCTGAAGTATTGAATAATTTTCCTTGTTATTGTTGTTGTTGAATGCTGTGGTAATATGATATCCATTAATTGAGAAGTGGTTTTAAGTAGAAATAGCATATATTTTGAGGGTGACTAAGTTATGAAATAGTCTTTGTGATAAAATGATAAGTTATGAAATAGTCTTTGTATAAGTGATGTGTTCTTATTTTATTTTTCCTTCGTTTTTAGAAGGAGCTGTTGCATTCTGTGAAATAACATAAGCACTTTAAGAGTGCGAATTTGAGCAACATACATAATTGAACCTTTAGTAGATTTTTCTCCTAAACATTGGATTGCAATAATTTGATGGGCATGTGAAATATATATTTTTTCCTTTCATATTAAATGGAACATGATTGAACCATGGTGGTTTTACAATCAACTTATTGCTGGTTTTAGTAATTTTTATTACACTTTGGCCTAAATTTTGGTCACTTTTGAATTTTCAGACTCATGAGATTCTGAAGGAGGCAACTAGTGTTTTGGAGGACGAGATGTGGCTTTTCAGTGCAGGAGTGGAACATCCGGTGAGATACAATCATAACATGAAAATGCAAAGGACTATCCCCAGTGTCGCTGCAAAGGCAGAATTTGGCTTGATCATTACCCCTGCTTCTCTTTTTGGAAAACCTTCTTCCTTGGCCAATGCGTTTAATAGTTTGCTTGTGCTTCAGGATATTATCATGATGATATTGTCATGTCACCATGGTGAGTATGATAAAGGGGAACTTTTTTTTAGTAAATTGGGATCTGTTTGTACCATTTCTGATTGTATTTTGAGAAAACTGCGAGGATTTCTTAAGGTTGTTTCACTTGATTATACAAAACTTGAACTTCTGGGAGAGGGAATTGAGAAGTCATTACCTAATAAATCCAAAGAAAAGCTCGGTGCTTGTAGCCGTAGGAAAAAAGGGAGACCCCGCAATATGAAAAGGGTAAATCCTCGTCTAGATGATTTTCCATGTGACAATTCTCCCAAGGTATTATTTTATGCTTTAAAGAGTTTGCTGAAGTCCTTTTACACACACATACACACATTGAGATTATGTAGTTATAAATGTTCCGAATAATATTCCAGGATCTTGATTGTGCAATTGCACATAAAGAGAAGCCAGATTTGATGCAGTCCCAAAAGATTCCTGATATACCTCGGGGGAAGGAGACTTACAGAGAGAGATCAACTGTTCAAATGGTTACAATTATTATTATTATTACCTTTTCGTTTCAAATCATGTATCATATTACTGGTTTATTGGTATGATATCAATGGTTTGGATGGTTTATAACTGGTAGCTGTCATCAGGAACATGCCCGAGGAACGGTTGTTGGAAAAGCTCAAAATTCTGCAAGGAAGGGTAGGAAAGAAAAAAACAAAAATAAAAAATCAGGGTTTAAGAATCTCGTCGAAGTGAGAAAATATGAGGGTTCGGTAATGGAAGATTTGTCGTTCTCTGTTGTTTCTCAAAAAGAGGGACCAAATTCTGGTCTAGCATCTGATAATTCAGCCACCCAGAATGCCACAGATGATAATAAAATTGGTAATGATATCCTTGCATCAAATTCCAGTCTTCCTAGTTCTGTTAATAGGCCTACTGGGGAGGACAGTGCCACCCAATGCATTCAAGATTATGTTAATGGTTCTAGTGGAAGTTTTTGTCATATAGGTCCAGAGTGTTATAACTTATCTAACGATTTGATTGAAAAGCAAACTATATCTTCAAGATTAGAAACCTTAAATTGTAATGTACCTTCTGCTGTGCCTGCATTGGGGCATGATAGTGTTGTGAATTCAACTTCTCCTGACAAACCAATCCGAGCTTTTGACATTAAAGATGAATCTGTTCTGATTACGGAGCAAGAGATTGTAAATACATTTGATACAGGGCCTTCAAATTCTTCAGAGCGCCCTCCAAATGAGTGGCCTAACGTTACTCCTGTCTATTTTCCATCCGTTAATTCACATCTTCCAGCTGCCACGGATCGATTGCATCTGGATGTTGGTCGGAACTGGCATAATCACTTCCAGCATCCCTTCATACCCACAATGCGTCATGCGAGGAACCCTCCAATTGAAGGCGGGTGTAACCCAATTCTGTCTCGACCATTGCCAATGAGTTTAGATTGGCCACCAGTGGTTCGAAGTGCTTGTGTACTGGCTCCCTCTTTAACCTATAATTATGATTCTGGATTTATGTCAAGGCGGCAGTCTACTTTCCCACAAAGTTTCACCACCCACAGTGTGCAGCTTAATGGAACGACTACAGATGATGAAAGGAAGTGTCCTGGGGATTTCACAGATTTGCCTGATTTAACAAATACACAGGAACTAGCAGATGAATGTGACAGCCACTGGATATCAGAGGAAGAAGTTGAGGTGCATGCTGTTTCTGGTATAGATTATAATCAATACTTCGGTGGTGGTGTGATGTACTGGAATTCTTCAGATCACCCAGGGACGGGTTTTTCTCGACCTCCTTCTCTTAGTTCCGATGATAGCTCATGGGCTTGGCGTGAAGCTGACATGATTAGTGCTGTTGATGACATGGTTGCATATTCTTCTTCATATAGTACAAACGGTTTGACTTCACCAACTGCTGCTTCATTCAGTTCTCCTTTTGATCCTTTGGGGCCTGGACCCCAGCCTCTCGGTTATGTAATTTCAGGAAATGAAATAGCTGGCAAGATGTTGCATTCCTCATCAACATTGGCAGACACAGGGGCAGAAGAGGAAAGTTCTGGATCTTTGCCAAATTTACCTAGTGATGTTGAAGGGAAGACAGGAGATTCACTTCCTTACCCTATTTTGCGGCCAATCATCATTCCAAATATTTCGAGGGACAGATCAAGATCTGAGTTTAAGCGTAGTCATGGTCACAAAAGTCCTTGTGTTCCTCCTACAAGGCGGGAACATCCTCGGATAAAGCGGCCACCATCACCTGTAGTGCTTTCTGTTCCAAGGGCTCCACATCCACCACCGCCTTCCCCTGTGAGTGACTCCAGAAAACTAAGGGGTTTTCCAACTGTTAGATCTGGTAGTTCCAGCCCAAGGCACTGGGGCGTGAGAGGTTGGTACAACGAAGGAAATAACTTGGAGGATGCTTGCTTGCGCATGGATGGTGCTGAAGTTGTTTGGCCTTCTTGGAGAAACAATAATCTGTCAGCTCGTCCAATGATTCAGCCTCTACCTGCAGCTTTGCTGCAGGATCGGCTGATTGCAATGTCCCAACTAGCGCGTGATCAGGAACATGTAAGGATAGCATCTATTTATATTGTTCTAAAGTGTCTCTGGTGTTTTGCAATGCATTTATTAGTTGGAAATGTCATTAAACAGCCAGATGTTGCATTCCGTCTGCAACCACCAGAGTTACAGAGCTGTCCTACGCGGAAGACCTCAATTTCTTTGATGCACAGCCTCCTCCATGATGAGATTGACTCATTTTGCAAGCAGGTATAAGGCTTTTTCCCGTACCATGATCACCATCATCATCATTCTAGGTTTTTATTTTTTTATTTTATTTTTTTATATTGGGAAAATTACAGCAACCTTCCTTGAGGTTTTGCGAAATGACAATGCCCCCCCCCTCATTCGCAAAATCATATTAAGGATAAAATCCTCCCTTGAGGGGGGGAGTGTCAATTTTTAAAATAGGAGGGGGACATTGTCATTCGCAAAATCTCAAGGGAGGTTGTTGTAATTATTATTTTTGGTTAACATAGGAGAACATCACCTAGAGAGTTGCATGTCGCAGAACATACTGTATAACAATCCTCACTACTATCAAACTCCTATATATATATATTATACTTCAAAATGCTTATGTACTCTATTAATCCTATGATATTACAATTATGATGGTATGATACTAAAATATGCTGGTATCCAAGGTTGCTGCAGCAAATATGGCCAGGAAGCCCTACATCAATTGGGCAGTCAAGCGAGTTACACGATCTCTCCAAGTCCTATGGCCCAGGTCTCGAACAAATATATTTGGTTCAAATGCAACCGGTTTGTCCCTTCCAACAAGTGATGTGGACCTTGTGGTTTGTCTCCCTCCAGTGAGGAACCTGGTAAAATTCTTCTTGGTTCAATAATATATTATATTCTGTGCTAGTACTTTAATGGCAAAAACCTTATCTGCAAGACATATGCTTTAGGAACCCATTAAAGAAGCTGGGATATTGGAGGGTCGTAATGGTATTAAAGAAACATGCCTTCAGGTATGTTTGTTATGTACTTTGGTATTGCAATAATAAGGCAGTTGTGGCAAAACAGCTGGTTCTGCGAGTTCTATATTATCTTGATGTTCTTTATCATGTAATCTAAAACTCTTTGGGTTCTCAATAAAATCCATTAAAATTGTGCATGTTATACCTAAGCTTCTAACTGTTTAAAATATACTGGGATATTCTATACCATCAGAGTAAGGGAAATCTCATGGATGCCGCATGGAATTACCTAAGAATCAATGACACCCACAACAAAAGTATTATTGGTGCTTTTTGGGGTTGAAAATTAGCCAATATTTTCCAAATCATCAAACCATTATCCTTGATTGCTGCCCATGCACCAACGCTTCTAATAACTGCCAGAAAACTCGGAAATAATTGAAGGTGATGGGGAATGATAATGTGTTAGGAGCATTTGGGCAGTGGGTGCAACTTGGTGTAGTGTGCGTGCATCTTATTTATTTCTCTTTTTTAAGAACACATCAATTTATCAGTACTATTATCATCAAACATACTTAAAATTATTTATTTCTTTTCATGGAGAAGTATAAGAGTGCTTTATATAGGATTTATCCTATTTAATATTTCCCTTTAGTCCTTTACATAATTTAAAAAATTGATGAGATATAATTATATAAAAAAAAAAAAAAAGTGGAAAAAGAAAAAAGAAAGATCAGATATAATAAAACTGTGAATGATTACTTTTTTGATAAGTGCACTGCTTGTAATGAAAGAAACAGTGAATGATTACTTGCCTTGCTTGTGTATTCAAGCCAAGCTTATTGGTTACATTTTCCCCCTCTCTTTATGTAAGTACTTTTAGTGTTTATCATTCGTGTTCAAGGTTGTTGATTCGTGATTTATTTGGCCTTTCTATACACATGCAGTCAACCTAAGCTGGTAGCTAAGCATGCTTGTCTTGGTTATTTAACTAAAGTTTCATTACACAGTGTGAAATCTTGTATTGGGTGGAGCTTGAAGGCAGAATTAAGAGATAGATTAGGTTCCACAATTTTAGGTCAAGCAGCAACATTCTTTTTCTAGACCTGGGTGTTACTATGATTAATTGGACCTCCATAACTGATTTCTTTAACACTAATTATCATTAGTGTTCTGGACAGGGGTCTTGAGGGCCCCGATTTAGCATGCTAATAGTCGAAGAATGTTGATGCATGACCTACTGTATTGGTCCTAATCTGATGCAGAATTTTGTCATTTGGGAACAGCCACTATCATTAGATTTCTTTAAGTGTTCCTCTCTCTCATTTTAAATTATTACATTATTATTATTACCAATACATATGTGAATTCCAATATTGATACTAAGACTTTATTTGATGAAGTGGGAAATAAATTAATCAAGCTAACGATGGTTAGCTGCCAGGGAAGTTAATGGCAAATGATATTTGCATGACCAAGCAACTTTAGTAAAAAATCTTGAAATGTTTACATCAATTACAAACTAAAATTCCAAAGCAATGAGTAGGGGAGCTTGAATTGACAGCAGAGTCAGTAATCTTCACTTTTTTATGATGTGACCCTTTTTTTTTTTTTTTTCCAGGTGGATGATTAGATACACATTCTTGTTTTCAATCACTTATATTGTTGTCAATAAAAGAATAGTCTGAACCTAGTTTTTTCTTAATTTTTTGTTTGTGGTGCATGGCATTTTGTATCTACTTCTAATGGTATAGGTTCTCTCACCATTTGTGTAAGCATAAACTAAATTAGATTCGTAAAAGGGGGTGCATAAACCTATTGATACTGATTATGGTGGTTCTGTTCATGATATATTAATGTTTCTATTTCATTTATGTGTAATTTTACTGTTGTTATTACTTTATCCTTCCAATTTTTGTATTTGAGCATCCCTCTCATGCTCCTCCCCCCCACATACTCCCAAAAAATATGTTGGCAATTGAGCTGGAAATGTTCTCTCTCTTTTTGTGAAGCTCTGTTAAGTTGCTTTTGTTGTTGTCCATTGCCTGTTAAAAGATTGAGATTTTGTTGTATTGGTCTTTCAGCATGCAGCTAGGTATCTTGCCAACCAGGAGTGGGTAAAAAATGATTCCCTTAAGACTGTGGAAAATACAGCTGTAATGCCTCTTCTTTTGAACTCTGTTATTTTCCTTCTCTTTAACGCTAGCCACTTTTTATTTTCATGTTTCTTCTTATACTGTGCCCCTTTGCTCTTAGATACCTATTATTATGCTTGTGGTGGAAGTACCTCATGATCTCATTACATCTTCTGCCTCTAATGTACAATCACCTAAGGAGGAGACGACTGTTGAACAAGGCAATAATGTTTATTCTGATACGGTTGTTTTAGAAGATTCTGCTCTTCCAAAATGTGCACAGATAGATTGTTATACTACCAAAGATTCAAATTCAGTTCGTCTTGACATCAGTTTTAACTCACCATCAAATACAGGATTGCAAACTACAGAACTGGTAATTGTGTTTGGAATATAGTACTTTCAGCTATAAGATCCTTACCTTTTAGATAGTTATTAGAATATGTACTTCACATTCTACCCATGATTTACTCAGTTTTGATAAAAGATTAATTTAAGTTTTTTACATAGATTTGATCAGGTATTCACTCTTATTGCAAGATAATAGAGATGGTAATGTAAGGGTTTGCTTGACTGCAATTGATCAATACTGATGCTGTACTTTAGCTTAATCGTGATAGTGTAAAGAAGAATACTAGGTTAAGGGTTTCTTTGTTTCACTTATCAAAGGGTCTTACTGTTGAGTAGTTTCTATTTTTCCTAGTCTGGGACTAGAGATCTTGTAAACATCAAAGACAGCTTGAATTTCATTTCTTGAAACCAACTTCAGAGGAAAATCAGTGCATGCATGCCAAAGATTGATGTTTCAGTTGAAAACCCTTAGGGGCTGTTTGGTTTGTGGAATCTTGGATTCTCATGAAAGTTCATTCCTAGGGTATGCACACTTTTGTTTGTTTTTAGTTTTTTAGTTTTTTTGTTATGATAACGTAGGGGATCTTTTTTTTTTTTATAAGTATTAATTTCATTAAAAATAAAACCACCCATGTACACAGAGTATACAGTAGGTGCCAATTACAGAAAGAGCTGACAAGAATTAATCAACTTGTATAAAGAATGGAAATGAAACAGGCCTGATGCATTAGCCCATTCAAATAAAACAGTAAGAAATGATTGTTTTAGCTCCTGGGTGGAATGTTCTAAGTCTTCAAATGATCTGGCATTACGTTCCCTCCAAATCACCCACATTAGACAATGAGGAATTAAACTCCATAGAGCATTGGACCTGACCCTACAGAGACGACCAGACCAGCACGCCAAAAGATCCACCACATGACACGACATTACCCATTGGAGACCTATCAGGGTGAACATGAAATACCATAATTCACTCGCAATGTTGCAATGTAGAAAGAGATGGTCTATAGACTCCCCTGCCTCTTTGCACATACAACACCAGTCAAGCAGCACCATCTGATGTTTTCGGAGGTTGTCAATTGTTAATACCTTCCCCAAGGATGCTGTCCATATAAAGAAATTGGCCTTTGAGGGAGCAAGTGGTTTCCACACACTCTTCCAAGGATAGCACCTATGTGCTGGTGAAATGAGCCTTTTGTAAAACGAGTTAACAGAGAAAAATTTTTGAGATGACAGCTTCCAACAAATGGCGTCTGGCTTCTCCTGGGTTGGCAGCACCGAATAAATGACATCCAAAAAATCAGCTACAGAAACCAGCTCCCAGTCTTGTACTAATCGAGTAAAGCTCACATTCCAATAAAAATTTGTGCCTTTCAAACAATGCCAAATCCTTCACTGAAGCTTTAGGATTACTCGCAAGATGAAATAATTCTGGAAATCTACTCTTCAATGATGTCTCCCCACACCACTGATGCTACCAGAATTTTAGATGAGCCCCATTTCCCCATTTCCCACCCTAAAATAGGCAAAGTCAGCGAACTTAGGCCAACCTTTCCGAATTGATTGTCCCATATGGACCTTGAATAGGGTTAGAACTCGAGCCCCCCCACATGCCACCATATTTAATTTCCACAAGTTTGCCATAAAGCCTCCTTTTCCGTTGCATACCGCAATAACTACTTACCCAAGAGGGCTTGGTTGAAGAGCACTAGATTCCTGATCCCCAATCCACCACAGTGAATGGGTTCACAGGCACGATCCCAGCTGACCAAGTGGTATTTGAACTCCTCTCCCAAACCTCCCCACATATAATCTCTATGAATCTTCTCAATGCGTTGAGCTACCCCCACAGGGAATCTTACTAAAGAAGAGCCCTTTGGACTAACCTCTAGGCGGTAAAACCTATGGGCAACTGACCCTACCCGCTATAACTAGTTGCCGGTAATCCAGGGGCATTCATCCCTAATGGGCTAAGTAGTTAGGTATGCACACTTCTTTAAGAAGAAAATTTGAATTGCGGATTCTCATGGTACTTGTGGTTTTGAAAGTATGGTATGCTAATGTGTAGTATGGTATGCTAATATGTGTCTGGCATGTGCTTGTGAAGGCAGGCTTATTTAGATCACTTAATTGCAATTTGATGAGTTGGTTTGGAAATATTATATGAACATTAGTTTGAACAGACTCCCACCCTGCACTCCTCCTATACAGTAACCCAAAAATAAAAAGGGAAACTGTCTGATAAAACATTACTTTGAAAGGCAGAAGTTTTCTGTAAAGTTGCAGAAACCAACCCGATGGATTTGACTTCAAATTAGCATGCCACCACAATCCTGGTGGCCTTAACCTTTCCTTGTTTTCTGCCTTAACTTTGGACGCATTTTCCCAATTAGTCTTTTTGAAGTGTTATTTATTTATTTATTTCTTTATTCCAAATCGTATTTCAAGTTTAACATATTATTTGTTTTTGTACAGGTTAAGGAGCTGACTGAGCAATTCCCAGCAGCTACACCCCTTGCTTTGGTACTGAAACAGTTCTTGGCAGATCGTAGCCTGGACCAGTCATATTCTGGTGGTTTAAGTTCCTACTGTTTGGTTAGTAATGCTGCATTAGTCATATTGTTTGAACTGGCATGTTCTGTGACCAAAGAAGCTGCACAAACATTTTAAATTCTATGAAACAAGATGCACACTCTCTTTTTGCTTGGTCCTTTGAGTTTTTACATTTCTCATTAAGGATAAAAGAGAATTAAGTCAGTAGTGATTCTGCATGTGCTAACCTTTGTACTGTGACTTCTTTTTCAGGTGTTACTCATTACACGTTTTCTTCAGCACGAGCATCATCTTGGTCGGCCTATTAACCAAGTTAGTATCAGTCTTTCAACTTTATTTATTGTTTCTAAAGAGTGATTTTCGCCTCATTAATGATAAATTACACGTCAATTATGTTTTATTATTATAAATACTCTTTTTTTCTTTTATTTTGAAATTCTGGTGAGCTTGAAGTTTATATCATCATTGCTGGTTCTTCTTGTATAGAAACCAGTCCTAGTGCTATGCCCTCTAAAAAGTTTATAGTTCTTTTTAAAAAGTTTATTATTTTTAAAAAAAGTATTATATTTTATTGGTAAGTTACACGCGCATCCAATGAGTTTATTTATTTAAATTTTTTAGTAATAAGGTTTTTATTAAAAAGAGGGCGAGAACCTAGTACTTGGGGACTATACAAGAGAACCACCAAAGAACTAACATCTAAAGTTACAAAAATTTAAAATCCATAATAGAATTACACACATCTAGTGGGGTTTTTTTTCAGATAAGTAAATAATTCATTAAAAATCAAATGGTTGCTACCCAAGTACATGAGGTGTATAACTAAAAAATAAAAAAAGGGGAAGTGCAGCAAAGAATTAATGAAAGCTCAAGGAATCTAGGAACTCTAGAAAGCCTGCGACCAAAGTCATTGGAGATGTCCAAGTCCATTCATATAAGGTCTTAAAAAATAAGTATTTTAGGCTCAACACGCTTAGCAATGAGCATTCCTTTCTCTCTAAAGATCACATTAGGTATAAAGGAACAACTTTCCAAATCCCCCCATTACACTTGCCAAAATGCTCTGTCCAATATGGTAACATCTCCATCACAAATTCAGGCATAATCCAGGAAACACCAAACAAGCAGAGGATCATAGACCACATTTCCCAAACTACCGCATAATGTAAGAAGAGATGATTCACATTTTCTCCATGGCTTTTACACTTAAGACACAAATCCATGATAATTATCCCTCGCTTCCTTAAGTTATGTGTTGCCAAATTGGGTTTTGAACCCACAATCTCACTATATCGTTGTTATTATAAGAGGAATTGCCATTTAAACTAGAGTTCATTGGCCTTATGGTTCCCCCTTATATTTTATATTAGTAAACAAAAACTGTCTTCTATGATCTTGTACATTTTCTATAATTATGTCAACATTAGACCTGAATTTCCATATGTATATGTTCTGTGGTAGTCTAGGAAATATCTTATTACCTATCAAAAAAAAAGTCTAGGAAATATTTTATTCATAGGTACTTCATCCTTCCTGAAAATCTGACTTGACTGGAGAATATTTTGTTTTATGTATTGAGGGCATACAATATATGCTTGTATGAAATTAGAAGATTAATCTTCATCTAACATTTTCCTTATTCTCTCTTTATTTATTTATTTTTTATTTTTTTTATGAATAATAAAACTTTGAATAAAAAAGAACAGGATACTAGAACTATACTAATTATACAAAAATTAAGGAACTCTTAAAGAACAGAGCTCTAGAAACTGAAAAAGAGAAGAACAAGAATGAGAATCCCACCCAACTCCCCAATCAAATAAAGACCGTAAAAAGAATAATTTAATCTTGATATACGATTGTTCACAGTCCTCAAAGCTACGCCTGTTACATTCTCTCCTAATACACCACATCAGACAGCTCTCCAAATCGAAAAGTTCCGATGCTTCCCAAAACTGCCCTGCCAGCACTCCAGCAGCTCCAAGGTACTTCTCGGCATAACCCAGTATACCCCAAAAAGGCCAAAAACCATGGACCAAATCTCCCATGCAAATGAGCAATGAAGAAGAAGATGGTCTACTCTCTCCCCTCCATTCCCCTTTTTTTTTATTATTTTATTATTTTTTATTTTTTGTATAGGTAATAGAACTGATTTATTAAAACAGAGGACTTAGTGTGCATAAAGTATGAACACAAAGAACATCAAAATTACATAGTGCCAATGATAGTAGAGTTGTGTAAAGATGCAGTAAATTCTAAAACAGAATGATGAGAAGTGAAACCCAAAACAGAATTCGAACAACTGGGCAGTGAAACACTCTAGAATTTGCTGCATAGTTTTGGACACATCCTCGAACGTACGCCGGTTGCGCTCTCGCCAAATTGTCCACATCAAACATAACGGGACCAGGTTCCAAATATCAGAAGAAAACTTCCCTAAGCTATTATGCCAGCCAAACAAAAAATCCACCACCCTTTCAGGAACTACCCAAGCAATCCCAAAGGACTGAAACACGACACTCCATAAAGCTCCAGCCATGGAACAATGAAGCAGGAGGTGATCTACCGACCCCCCTCCATTCTTGCACTTACAACGTCAATCCAACGCCTTCCTTATTCTCATGGTGGCTTTTTAAGTTTCTTAACTTAAGTGGATAATAGAAGAGCCAAAGTGTCCAACTTTATTGGAAACTAGGTAACTAATAACACTTGAGACTTGACATGTTAAACAGCCAACCACTTCATACTAAAAGGCATTCATGTAGGAGGCATTATCCTTTAGAGGCATGAAATGTACCGCCTTTTTTTTTGTTGCCTTTGCTGCTATTTTTCTTGTGTTTTTTGCTCAACAATACTAATAATATTTATTAAGCTCACTTTGGAATGCCATGGCCTCTAGAGATATTTTAGGCCTTCATTCCCTTGAAACCAGCTTTTGCCAACCATGCTTGAGCCAACCCATTAATTTGAGAAATTCTAATTTTCCTTGGAATGATGTTGGTAGTTTTTGTGGCTTCCAGCAACCCAGTGAAAACAAACTAATCTTAGGAATTTCAATACTCCTCTGAAATGACTGTATTAAGTTTATGGGTTGCCAGTGGCCTTTGGGCCGAATTTTCATCTCCACTTCTCTTAAGAATAGCATGGTGTCTTGGTGAGTGAGATCATGGGATCAAGTCCCATGGGGGTATCTGTGGTCATTTACCAAGTAAAAAAGAAAAGAAAGGAAAAGATTTTATAGTTCCTTGCCACCAAACTAATAGTTTTAAAGATAAGCTCTTGCAAAGATCCCAATGAAATGCTATAAACATCAACTATCGCAACAATTTGGACACCATTTCCCATTAACAACTTTGGCATGTTCTATTATAAGATTAACATTGAGTAGTGCGTAACAAATGTTTTGCACATTTCTTCAGTTGTATGATTATTGATGTTTTGTTGGTTTCTTGACAAAGCTGATGGAAAGGAGGAAACAAAATTCTTCTGTTACATAATTTGGTTTTCAACATATAAAAGCTCAAATTAAGGAAGCCAAACAGATACATTTTAAGAGTCCCAGCCTGCCCTCTTCCTCAACCAAAACAACTGAACTAATAAATAAATCTAAAACACTTCCCCTACCTACTTACGAGTTACAGCAATCAATCAGAAAACCACAGTAACGTTTTCTATTCTATAATTTGAATATTCAAATTTCTTGTGGCTTGGTTACATGCAAGGTTCATTTTTACAATTTTATGCTTTTGTTCCTTTCTTCTGTTTCCAATTGTGCTGATAGTTGTGAATTGAATGCTTTTGGCTAATTGCCACTTCAATGTTATTCCAGAACTTTGGAAGCCTTCTGATGGATTTTCTGTATTTCTTTGGGTAAGTCAAATGTTGATAATGAAGTCTCTTTCATTGTTGAAAATTTTGTTATTGAAATTGAATTTGCACTTTGATTAGAAAGTTGTTTAATATTTACAACGCAATACTTATAGATTCATTACTGTTTATCATTTAATCTCTGATTTTCCAGGAATGTGTTTGATCCTCGCCAGATGCGTATTTCAGTACAGGGAAGTGGGGTTTATATGAAAAGGGAAAGAGGTTGTAGGTAATAGCAGAACCCTCTTGCTTTCTATGTTGAAATTGTTGAATGACATGGGATTTCCCAAACATATCTCCATTTGTGTAATGTGTTGACAATCTTCTACTTGTAGTATCGATCCAATTCACATTGATGATCCTCTATATCCAACAAACAATGTGGGGAGAAATTGCTTTAGGATTCATCAGTGTATCAAGGTAAGCTAGTGTTCCTTGTTGCTGTTATTCTTTGATAGGATAAATTTGTGCATGGCATGATGATTGAAGAAAGGGATTAGACTCTAAATTGACCTGTGTTCTAACATGGTGCTTCAGCTGCTTAACCGTATTATGTAACTTTCATGATTGTTAGTTATACTTTCCAAAAATTGTAGGCAGACTTTCACTTGTGAAAAAACAAATCTTATGTAGAGTTTCATTATTATTAATTTGTATTTTGGCCAATGACCTCTAGCTCAAATGGTACCTTCTCTTGTAAGAGCAAGCTAGAGAGTGAGGTCGTGGGTTCAACACCCTCCAAGTGTGTTTGTAATTACCAATAAAAAAATTTGATTAGTTTTGTATTTTGGCATGCACACAATTGTGGTAACATATCATTTTACCTTAAAAAATGCCCCCAATTCGATAATAGCACATTAACACACAATTACTTCACCTTAATTGATGCCTAAATTACTACAAGCTAATTTTATTGTAATTTTAATTATTTTCTGCTGCCCATCTATAAGCTTCAACTGCCTGCTAACATAATTTTACTTTTTCTTCATTTTTGTTTTTTTGAATAAGACCATGGCTTGGATGCTGTTGGTAGAAATGGGACTTTTGTGATTTATTTTTGGTTTTGTATATCTCATACTCAACTGTATTGTGTTTCAGGCATTTTCAGAAGCTTATTCTGTTTTGGAGAATGAATGCATTCCTGATTATGGTGATACGTGTTCGAGGCCACCTTGTAGACTGCTTCCAAAAATCATCCCAAGTATTGATCTATTATAGGGGTTCTTACTAGCTGAAGAGTATATATGTTTGGAAGGTATTCTTCTAGTCACTAGTTATCAATATAGTAATTTTGGAGTTTGGACTAATCATTTCATACTTCCGTTTCGTTTTTCTTTTGGCCTCATCTTTTGGCTTCCAAAAATCATTTCTTGTTTCCATTTCACATTGATGATCCTCTTATCTGACAGGCATTACATGAGCGGCCCCACCTCAACAAAAACTCTATATTACCAAAATTGTGACACACATCTAAATAGTGGGTAAATCTCTTTTTCCTTGCTGCATCATTATCTTTGAACAGAGAAGTTTTAAATTTTGAAAATATTGGTGAACAAATATATATATATATATATATTTTTTTTTTTAACCTCGCTTTTTTAGTTTTTTCATATATTTTTCCAATATTTTGATGTCTAATATTTTTGCCGATATTTTACTAAATTAATACAATAGTGAGCTGATCTATTTCTAAAGGACTTTTTAAATACTGGTATCATTTCTTACCACTGATACTGAGATATCGTGATAGATTGCGAGATATTGGCAATATTTTAGACTATGTTAAATGGATTTTTTTGGCTCACTCCACTGAGAATTTTTAAAATCTGTCGACATAGATATATCATGTCAAGGAGATATGAAAGTTCAAGTGGAAGCATTCATGTTGATAATGAGTTGTAAGTTGTTAAAGTTGTGAACCTATCTAGATTTTGTCCGGGAATAAGCCTTCAATTTAAGGGCCTTGCTTAAACAATATATGGTCTATAAAAACAAAATACGTTGTTTATATTTACTTCATACTTTAGTTGAAATTGTGGTGTCAAAATAGCTATGGTTCTGCTTGGGCAAAGCATTTGTGGGAAAAGGGGTGAAAAAAGTGACTGCTCCTGTACAATATTGAGAAATTATCTGACTCTGCAACATAAATCCTTATTTATTTATTTATTTATTTATTTTTTCTTCCCTGGGTACAAAGGGGACATTGTTTATCATCTTATGCCCTTAGAAAGTTTTGTCTGTGAAAGAAGTCTTATCCACTCAAATACCTTGGGGATATGATGGTTTTAGGGGGAGATTGGAATGTCACAGGAAAGATTGAGAAACAAAGGTTCTTTGGTGATCCTTTTATTTAGTATTTTTTTCTTCTCCTTTTTACTTTTGGAGATCTTTTCTCCTGAGATGTTAAATAATTTCATTGGTGGGGTTGATGATTGCCTTGAGAGCAAAAAGTTTCCGCTCGAGTAAAATTACTCTGCCACAAGCTTGTTGGCGTTTGTTTTTGTTGGGATATAATATGATACACATTCAGCACTACCGCTTTTCTGTTACTATTCAAAGTTTTATTAATTAGCCTCCTTTTTGCTCTTCCTACTTTACACTAGATCATAAATCTTTGAATTCTTAATGACTTTCTTAGGCATAAGGAGGGATATATGTCATGAAACTTCATTTTCTAATTAAATTGATGTAACATAGTTGACTTTATTAATACCAAAGTGGTGGATGATTGACTTATTCCATACTATATGAATTTTTTGGCTAGGTAAAGGCCCTCTTATTTAATCATAGTTTGGGACTGAGATTCTTCTTAATTGCTTGTTTGATGGATATGATTAGGGTTTCCTGCTTGTTCTTTTAGAACCCGTAACATGTAGCCAATCAATGGCCTCACCAGTGTTGTCATGAACCATTTGTGCATGTAACCAAAGCTTCTTAATCAGTTCTGCCAATCTACTCTATCATCTATGGGTTTTCTCTTATTATACACTGGCTTTTTGATGGTCCTACTCTCCCACTTAAATAGCTTTCATTCTGCATGTGTTCTGAAATCGGTATACTTTTGATAACTAAAGACATGTTGTAGGTTATTGTTACTATTATTTTAATTATTTAGGAGCATCTTCTTCTGTGTTTGGAATGTTGTTTGATGGATATGTTTTTTAATCTATTTTTCAGGTGAAATGTGGAGGTAGCTGGCAGAGGATCATGCTTCCATGTTTAGGAAGCTTTTACTTATCAAGCTTGGTGTTGCCTATTCCCATCTTGAGAAGTCATTATGGTAATTCCAATATATAACTCTAATGTTATTACAAAGCCTATGTTCGTTTTAGATTGCGCATTCTATCTTGTTTGGGTGTGCGAGTTACTTTACATGAGCCAAAAAAAAGGTACAGTGTGTTTGTACCTATGGTTTTCCCCGTTTATTTTATTAATAAATTCTTATCAATAAAGAATCTCCAATTTCATTACTATATTCTGCATATGGTTATTTTGTAGCAATGGTTCAACTTTAATAACCATCTAAATTATTAAATGTTCTAGCTTGACAATGGTTCAACTTCACGTATTGTGTTACTTGGTAGCATGTAGCCTGTCATTACTTATACTTGACTTTCTAAGCTTTAATTACAAGTAAAAAGATTGTTACATCTTTATTTTTCTAATATTTCTTCACTGGTTTGGTAAGAAGTGCATTTTTTTTTATTCTCTGCTAATATTTCTTAACTGTCCCTTCTTTCAGGACTCTGGAATCAAACCCGAGCTGTAAATTGCACTCTGCCTCCAAATTCTTTGTGGAGTTCTGGACTGAGCAGATGATTGTGTTGCTGCCATGGCTACTACAGATGAAAGGTTCAGCCTTGTGCACAAGCCATGCAAGGTTTTTCACTTCACCCTACCGTTATAGTAACTCCTGTATTTACTTCTGATCAAGGTATTGTTGACTAGACCATAACTGTTTTTTTTCCCTATCCTTGCTCTTTGCTTGGTCTTTTTGGCTACAGGTTAGGTGCTTGTCAAAGATGGACACAGCTTTGACTACCTTGTAGATCAAAGAGAAGGGCTGGAATCTGTTTATGTGTATGAAGAGTGTAGAACAAGTTGGATGAATTAGCAGGATTTCTCATTTGAGAGATTTTGCAATATACTAATCATTCGTTGATGATCAATGCAGATTGAGAAGAGAGGACAAAGATTAACAAAGAAACAAGGTTGCATTGGTTATAGCAGGCTGGCCATTAAAGAAAGAGATGCACCGAAAAAATGGTCAGTACAGCTGAAAAATCCTGCCACCCACCGAATCAATTTTTTGGAAGTCAATTATTTATCCAAAAAAATAAAATTTGGAAGCCAATTCGATTGGTCATCTGATTGATAATAGACTAGATGTTATTGGCACAATATAAGTTTGGGATTTACCTCAAAACCAAGAGAAATGATGTAAGATTATTTGTTTTAAATACCAGATAACATTATATGAAAGTGGAAAATTTCTTAGGTTGGTAGTGCAGTTTTTTCTTTCTTCTCGTGGTTCATTGGTAGTGAAGATTTAGTGGTACTGTCTGTACTCTCTCTCTCTCTCTCTCTCTCTCTCTTACTGACACATGATGAGCTTCAAAAGATCTAATCTGTATTACTGACGTGTTAATAATAGTTTTTATTGTGATTGTTCAAGTTTCTTCAAATGCCACCAATGATTTTTATGTAGCTTTATTAGTACTTCCGTTGGGCAAAAAGATGAAATTAATTCTCTTGTTTTTGCCCTCCACTGTTTTCTTGACCACCACATTTTTTGAATTAGACTCAATTATATATCCAGCTTTCATGTGATGAACTAATACAAATGGTTCTGAGCTAGGCATATCAATAAGCATAGTACTTCAAACAAAAAGTGTTCTTCGCCTAAAGCGGTAGGTTTCTATTTTTCTACCATTTTGTCTCAATTTTACTTCGTGAATAGTTGTAAAGCCTCTTCTAATCCCATCATCCATGTTAGAGTACAGGAGTAACTAATAATTTTCCTTCTCTTAATGACCATATTAGTTAGGAACATGGATAGAAGAATTATTTTGAAAACAAAATAAAATTTAATGTAGTAAAATGAAAGATATCAAATTTAAAGGATGAAAATGAAAACAACTCTAAAACTTTCATAGAGCTGTTTTTAAAAACCACAATTTTAGGGATTTTATTAGTAGTGGATTGATAACGTGTCTTAATTTAGATCATTTATTTTCAAAGAAAGACTGGGATTAAAAGAATTCTATTTGGTAGAGTATCCTAAGAATTTTAGAGGATCTTGATTCTCCAAATAATATACTTGAAAGAAAATTGACTGTTAAAAGAAACGTGCTTAACAAAAGAGTAATAACAACACCTAAATAATAGGACTCATATGATATCTCCAACGTGTGAAACAAGCAAAAGATTCCTAGTCCTATCAAATAACAAAACTTCACTGACTTGACTCTCAGTACAATCTCAACAACTCTAAGCTAAAGATTGTTTGTGTTAGTAGTTCTTCCTTCCGCCGGAAAAAGTCACAAACGAGAGAACCACCGATCCTCCTCCGGATGAATAACCATCTCCCGGATGACATCGTACTGAACATCCTGGCAAGGCTTCCAGTCAAATCAGTATTAAGAATGAGGTGCATTTGCCAATCTTGGTGCTCCTCCATCACCACCCCGAATTTCATCTCCACCCACACCCTTGTTAACAACAACAAAGATCATTGTTATATCATACACAACCTGTGGACTACACGTGACAGTAGGGTTGCTTTCGACTGTCATACGTTTGATAGGATTTCTGAGTTTGGAATTCCCCATGATTTTCCTTCTGAGTGTGTCATTGTCGGTTCATGCAATG
Source organism: Fagus crenata (assembly GCA_014362285.1). Lineage (NCBI taxonomy): Eukaryota > Viridiplantae > Streptophyta > Magnoliopsida > Fagales > Fagaceae > Fagus > Fagus crenata. The sequence continues at coordinate 22,943 of BKZX01032128.1, forward strand.
GCATATTGTGTGTAGCTGGTTGTGGAAGTGTCTCCACTGATGATGTTATATATTTGTGGAACCCCAGCATTAGAAAATTCAAGCAGTTGCCCAATACTTGCTTAGGAAAGTTAAGTGATGTTAAACTCGGATTTGCATATCATTCTGAGAATAATGACTACAAGGTTGTGAGGATTTCATGTTCTCCTTTTTCCACACTTTGGCCTCTGCCTGAGATTGAGGTGTACACATTAAGTTCAGATTCGTGGAGAAGGCTTGGAATCTCGTTAAGAAACAATGTTATGTTCTACTGTGATCAATTTCTTTTTTCACTCCCATTGGTTAATGGAGCTTGGCATTGGATGGTCAATATCTTAGAAGAAAAAGAGAAGCACAAGAGGAGAGAAGAGGTTATTGTGTCATTTGATGTCAATAGTGAGACATTCAGAGAGCTAGCAATGCCTGATGATTATATAAATGCAGACTGCTGTCTGACAAGTCTTACATTATTCAAGGGGAAACTGGCTTTCATTACATTTGGACGTAGTGAACAAAGTGGCTTCCGAAACTCGTTCTACATATGGGTAATGACGGAGTATGGTGTGCTTGAGTCTTGGAATAAAGTATTTGTTGGACCACTTGAAAGACTTTATTTTTACGTTGCCATCACCGAGTATGGTTCACTTCTGCTTCGCCGTGCCATCGATCTAGTAAAGGAAGATTTCGAGTTAGTTTTAGTTGACATTGAAACTCTACATGAGAAGGATCCTGATATCCAAGATCCTCATTCATGTGTAGCTGCTTTCATGACGACCCTTGCTTTACTTGATGGAGCAAACATGGTATCATACTAAGCAGATGGTGAAGTCATTAGTGGTATGGATGAAGTGAAGCTCTTGTTATTCCTTTTTCCTTCTGCAGTAGGCATAATAGTATTGCTTAAAAACTTGATTTTTATCCTTTTTTTACATTATCCTTTTGTGGCTATTATATGTTGGTATTTGATATTTGTAAGTGGATGGTGCTTTTGTGGCTATTATATATTAGTATTTGATATTTGTATGTGGATGGTTCTTGTGCACATACCAGATCTGGCAATGTCAAGTGCTTGTTTAGTGATCTTATTTCCCTGGTTCAAGTGACATGGTCTTTCTCTGTTTCCGTAGTACATATAAGTTATGATATTAGTGTCATATAACCTTAATATTGACACTAATTTATATGACAGTGAGTTGGTTCTCAGATATGTGATCTTGCTATATCATCCTATTTTTGGCCTCTAAAAGATGTATCTCTAGATAAGGAATGCTATTATCTCATGCTTAGCTGGGTTCTATCACATGTTTATTGTCAGCGGATGTGGATGTGGATCAACAAGTTTAGCTGCTTAAATGTTGTGTATCTCTAGATAAGGAATGCTATTAACATCAACATATTGAATCTGACAAATATTCCAATTCTCAAGCTCTCTTTCTATAACAGAAATCAGCTTTTTGTACTTTTGATAAGAAATAAAATTATTTATTCATCGAAAAATGGCCGAAGCCTAAGACACAGGAAGTATATACAATAGAAACGTCCAATAAATATGGACTAAACAATACAAAGATCAAGCAAGTCAAGAATATTTGTAAAAGAAAACAAGCCTGTCGTAGCCTTTCATTCCATCAAGGTACCTTCCATTCAGATTCAAAAACTTTTGTTCTCTCCCCTCAAAACATCTAGCATTCCGCTCCTTCCAAAGTAATTCATCGTGATTGTCCTTTAATTTTGTGGAATAAAATTTCTTTCTTTGAACAAAAGAAAACATAAATTATTCCTAATTCTCTATAAATTCTCCCTTTAATATGTACACTGTCCATCAGCCTCCCAACTCTATAGCATTATTTCCATAGCCAGCATTCTGCATTCTGCATCTTGCAAGTAGCCTGCACCAAATTTGTCAAGTAATAATAAGATAACAACTGTTTTGTGTTGGGAATTTTGTTTTGAGGCCAACCTGAATCCATACACTCTATTTCACAAATCACAATTCTCGATCTCACTTGCCCTTCACTCTATACCCACAAATGACTGAGCCACATATACCGATCCTTTATTTCGTTGTCCTCTTAAGTACATCAAGAAATAGCTCTTTCACCTTTATATTGAGAAATTATCCTACTCTGCAATATAAATCCTTGATGATTTATTCCTTCTTTTTTCCTTCCCTGTGTACAAAGGGGACATTGTTTTTGGAGATACTTTCTCCTGAGATGCTAAATAACTTCATTGGTGAAGATGATAATGCCTTGAGAGCAAAGGGTTTCCGTTTGAGTAACATTACTTTGCCACAGGCTTTGGTGGGATATAGTATGATCTACATTCAGTACTACTGCTTTTCTTTTATTAACGAGCCTCCTTTTTGCTCTTCCTACTTTACACTGGATCATAATTTAAATCTTTGAAGACTTAATGACTTTCTTAGGTGTTAGGAGGGATTTAACAGAGATGAAAGTGAAGCTCAAACTAGAGTTGATAGAAATGAAAAAAAGAAGAAAAAAATAGACCCTAAGTCCAAGCATTGCTGGAGTTTGGGATTGTCATGAAATCGGACTCCAAATTTCTGTTGTAGTTGTGATCATGATGTTGCAGCTTACTTAAATGAAAAGTGCTTTCTTTTCCCCCACTTCCATCATTGCTGTATTCAGAGACAGGCTGAGCTGCTACTAATGTCTATAGCAGAATGGGGAGGGGGTTGAAGGTTGAGCAGATCACTATATATGAACAGTGTGTGAGCCTTTATGTTCAAACCTGTTATGGTCAACATACCGTTGGGGATTACCTTAATGGAACTTAGGCATTTCAATTGACCCTGCAACGGATATATTACTTGCCAAGAAATTCTGCTCTCTTTTGAGTCAGAGCCCTTTAAAGCAGTGAATGCTCAACTTCCTCTATCTTTTTGATTTAATAATATTACTGAGGAACGTATTGTTTTGCATCTAGATTCTACTATCTGAGATTTCTTGTAGTTTTATCATATTTTGACATTGACAGAATTGGTGGGTGGTCTCTTATATCACTCGATATATTCTGAAGTAATTATCTGAATTTTCTGCAAATGGCTGCTGCTCTATATCTTATCTTAGTAGAAAGGCTTTTCAAGATGCTAGTAACATGACCTTTTAAAAGAATAAGGGCGTAGTTTTTTTTTTTTTTTTCTACCAAAAAAAAATAAAAATTGCATAGCATAGATAAATAAAACACAATGAACTGGTTGGCCTTTTTTGCTGGGGCTTAATTCTCCTACGTCACTTGCTTTCCCTATTTTATTGGTTGCTATTGAATTTGCTTATCAGTCTAGGACCAATGAAATAAAGGCTGTAAGGGATTTCATATTGTTTGTGCGAAATGGTGCCTCTGCTGCAGGGGCGGAACTAAGAGTTTTTGATTGGGGGGACAAATGCAAGAATTTTTTTTATTTTGGGGACCAAGTCCAATTTTTATATATTAATAATTATCTACATCAGTAAAAAGGGTTTTAAAAAATTTTGTAGGGGCCACGGCCCCCACCCTTGGCTGTGGTTCCGCCCCTGCTCTGCTGTAATATGTATAAGTAAAGGGTAATATCTAGGTATGAAGTCCTTTATTGGTATGGTTGAAATGAAATCATTGCTTTGTTGTTTCCTTTCCTTTAGTAGTATGGTTATGGAGAAATTATTGAATCTATCAGTAGGCTCGCATTAGCAATGTTGAGTGATACTCCCACCTAATAATATACTGTCACATGTCTAAACTAATTGAGTCTGATCCTAATCATTGTCCTAATCAGTTTCCAAATAAAAAATATAAAAAAAAACCTTCTATCATCTCCACCACGTCATCATACTCAAGAATACCTAATAATTTTCCTTCCCTCTTTTAATGACAATTATTAGTTAGTAACATGTACAGAAAAAACCATTTTCAAAATTCAGTGGGCTAAAATAAAATATATAAAATTTAAAAGGATGGAAATGAAAACAAAATGATACCCAATTGCTTTGGTCTTTTCTTTAACGGTTTAAACTTGCTCCTTGCTCTCTTTCCTTAAAAACATGTCCCAAATGAGAGAAGCAGGACAACAACCACCACCGTTACTCCGACGGAGGAACAACCATGTACCATACGACATCGTACTCAACATCTTGACAAGGCTACCAGTCAAATCAGTGATAAGATTCAGGTGCGTTTGCAAATCCTGGTACTCCTCTATCACTTGCCCTAATTTCATCTCCACCCACCTTAATAACAATAACAAGGATCACAATTATCTCATACACATGCCCTTCTTTGCTCGTCCCATGCTTAATTCACCTCCTACTAGACCATTCTGCACGCTCACTTGTGACCGTGCCTTTGATACGATTTCCAAGTTTGAAATTCCCTTTACTCTTCCATGTGGCACTGCCATTGTAGTCGGTTCTTGCAATGGCGTATTGTGTCTCGTTGAATATGAAAATCATCACACTAATGACACTTACACTAGTGTTATGTATTTGTGGAATCCCAGCATTAGAAAATTTAAGAGGCTGCCTGATTATTGTGTTAGCAAGTTACACCTAATTAGACTCGGATTTGCATTTCATTTCGATGATAATGACTACAAGGTTGTGAAGATTTCACCTTCTGTGCCTCCGCTCGAGGTTGAGGTGTACACGTTAAGTTCGGATTCATGGAGAAAGGTTGGGGTCCCGTCGAGACCCAATGTTGCGTTTGACAATTCGAATCTTGGTTTGCCAGCCCCGTATCTTGGTGGAGCTTTGCATTGGATAGTAAATATCATAGATGGTGAAGAGAAGCGCAATAGTGAAATGATTTTGTCATTTGATGTCAATAGTGAGAAATTCGGAGAGCTAGCATTGCCTGATGGTGCGTTGGATGGAGGCTATTATTGGAGATGTGTTACGTTATTTATGGGGAAATTGGCTTTGATTCAATTTGGACATTCTGACGAACATGACCTTCTATGCTACATATGGGTGATGAAGGAGTATGGCGTGCCTGAATCTTGGATTAAACTTTTTGTTTTACCATTTGAAAGGTTTATTGCTTTATTTTGCTTCACCAAGTATGGTTCAATTCTAATTCGAAAAGGGTCTTTGGTCTCCACCAATGGAGTATTACAGATGGGGGAGGAGAAGTTCGTTTTAATTGACCCCGAAACTTCGTGTAAGAAGAATGTTGATATCCAGCTTCCTTTATATGTAACTCCTTTCATGGAGAGTCTAGCCTTACTTGATGCAGCAAATGTGGTAACTTACTAAGCACATGGTGGTGTGTGTATGAGGTGAAATCATAAGTGGTATGGATGATATGAAACCTTGTTATGTTTTTTTTCCTTCAGCAGTAGGCATGATATTGATAGTATTGCTAAATGCTTGATTTTTATCCCTGATTTATATTATCCTTTCAAGGTTGTGGCTATTATATATTTGTATTAGAATTTGACATTTCTGTGTGGATGGTTGTTGTGCACGTACCAAGATCAGGCTATGTCAACAAAAACTGGCCCACATAATCCATCTTTGCTTGTGTGCCTCAGCTGTATTAAAAAGAACTAGATTATCTGTGACTTCAATTTAAAAAGAAAAAGGAAATGACAAGAAAAAAACAAAAGAAGCTCTTAAACTGAGGATGTTGAAAAAGGAGCAGCCGAATGTTTTTTTAGGGAGCATATTTCCATACCCAGGTCACCTTCTCATTTCCTCAGTCAAAGCTATATGGTCTTTGCCAGTTTGTGTTGTATGTCTACTCTTAGTAGTGATGACAAGAAGCTAATTCATGTCAGAGAGAGACAGTTTTAAGATATTGGATCTTGCTATATCACCTAACTCTATCCTCCAAGTCCAAGAGACATATACCTACATTTTCGAATGCTACTATCTCATGATTATGTGGCTTCAATCACATGTCTATTTACTACAGATTTGGAAATACAAGTATGTTAGCAATGGGCTATAGGTCAACTGACACTTCCTCGTCCCATAAGAATGGAGAGTGAGATTTTGGGTTCAATACCCATTAGGTTTGTGTGTAATTTACCAATCAAAAAACGAAATACAAGTATGTTCTGCTGCATAAGTGTTGTCCTTCTGTTAGTACTTTTGTGGTCTCTAACTTGAAATGTTTGATAGGGTATCCCAAAGAAACATGCTATAGCTTATAGTACTACTGTACTTGTTTACTTTTTGTTTGGATATAGAGCAAGAATTTAAAGGCATATATAGCTGTTAAGCTGTCTGGTAATTGGCTTTTCTCTTGGGCATTGATGGGATTTTATTGTTAAGAGAAAATGATGCTTTAGTTTTATGGATGACTAGGGGCCGAGCTAGGATTTCACTCTAGACAAAGGCAAAGTCTATAATGCATTCATATACATATAAATAAACATGATATGACACATTGAATTCAACAATCATTAAATTATATAAACAAAAAATTAATAAACATATAAATTAGTAAACTAAATTTAATTGTTTATACACAAGAACAAAGTATTGTATTATGTATAAAGAACAAATTTAATGATTTTAAAAAGTAATTGTATTGTTCTTTTACTTTGTATTTTTTTCTCTTTGATTAAAAGTATACTGGGGTCGCTTTTGCATCATTTTTTTTTTTTTTTTTTAATTACTTATGAAAAATAAAAAGTGTTCCATTTATATTAAAATTCTTGCATCATGTTGAAATTGATATGATTTTTCCAATTGTCAAAATCTCTCCTTAGTAGATAACAACTTTCATTAACACTAGGAGATTTTGTCCTATAATTTTTTCATTAACTCTTTCTATCAATTTCTTTAATAGAAATTCATTTATGAATCTTTTACTACTTCTCTACAACCCTAAGTTATACAAAGTAGTTGCAAGATGCCCTATCTTGATATGAGAAATAACATCCTCCTCTTTAATATGGTCACTATCCCATTAATTACAAAACTCCATGACATCCTTCTGTAGCAGTATTCTGCCTCTTATAAGCAAGCGATACCAAATTTCTTAATTCTTAATTAGATACAACTATTGCAAATTATTGTCTTATAAAATATACATCTAGATCTATTCAAATGTACATTCCACCAAAAATTAAGTTTGCAATCTCCTCCTTGGCCAGCCAAAGCATGAAAGAGTATTTGGTATTGTTTTTGAGAAAAAATTCTGTGCCATTTCCTATTTTAGTCCTGTTTGGTTAGGTTATCCTATAATAGTGAAATTGGAATTTCCTTGTGCATTTCTCTTTTAGCCTTTCGGTAATCCCCATGACAGTGGCAAGTTGATTATAGTTGGAGTTTTATATATAGTAATGCTACTGTTACAAACTTGTTGCAAGCAATTCGCTAACCAATCCTCACTTTTTGTTTTGAGTCAAGTGTAAATTTGACAACTATGATGTGATAAGACTGGTGGAGAAGAATTTCTTTCATGGTTTATGGTCAACCAAAGCACAAAATAGCTTTAGTAAAGGTGGATCGAGATCTCAATCAATTGCATGTCAATAGTTTAGAATGGTTGAGACGAAGAGTTTTAAAATAGTTTTTGATCGGTTTTCGATTCAAATATATTAAGAAAATATTTAAAAGTTAAAAAATTATTTTTTCATTAGACGACGGAGATCAAAATTCAATTTCTAAGTGAGATTAAAACTATTGCCATGCTATTGGTCCAGGGATCTCCATCCAAGCTGAATCGTCACTGAGCACTTACAAATAAAGTTATATTTAAATAATCAAGATGGAGACCAGCAACAGCTAGGTGGGCAGTGAACACACAAAAAACGAATTTTGAAAAGGTTAGTTTTTACACATAAATTTCATTCTTGAATTTTTTTTTTTTTTTTTAAAGGAAGAAATTCATGGACGCAAAACAATTTTTTTTCAAAATTCAGGTACGAAAAATGAACTTTATACAAAGTTTAGGGACGAAAAGGAGGACCAACTGACTATCCTATTGTTGTAACGAACAATTTCTCCTGAAATAGCTATACAATATAGCTAAAAAAAAAAAAAAACTATACAATATATTTTGAATAAGGTTTGGTTGTAGTCAGTTTGCTACAACCCACTACATGACAGCTTATAAGACCATCCATTTGTATTATTTAAAGACGTCACATGATCATTAAAGGATAGAGTTTGGCTACAAACCAATTTGTAGTTAGTTTACTACAACCCACTACGTGTTGTATTATTTAAAAAAGTCACATGATTCATTAAATAATAGAATTTGGCTACGAACTTACTATAACCTATTACGTGTTAACTAATAAGATCATCCACGTGTACTTTAATCACATAACCTATTTAATGAGTTATGTGACTTTTTTAAATAATACATATGAATGGTTTTATAAGCTATCATATAGTGGGTTGTAGCAAACAGTTTGTAGTCAAACCTTGTCCTTCATTAAATAGATCATGTGAATAGAGTATGTGATTAAAGTAGACGTGGGTGATTTTATTAATGGATTGCCCTACAGTAGGTTGTAACAAGTTACCTATAAATTGGATGGTACCGAAACTCTTTTCATATATTTTATTGGTCAATAAAAGTAGGGGTGGGTTCGGGTCGGGCGGGTCGGGTATTGGGCAAATCTGTTGTCCGTCCGTAGAAAATAAATTCACGGATAATCTGTCCGCTAACCGTCCGGTGATAAGTTCGGGCGGGCGGGTGGTCGGGTTTAATAGGCTTGCAAGTGGGCTTTTTTCGGACTTTTTTGGGCTTGCAAGTGGACTTTAAAAATTTAGTCCATATTATTGTTTTGGACTTTTTTGGACCATTTTAAAGCCAAATTAACAACTATATATAATTGTGCCTATTAATTTAGTTTTTTTAGCCATTTTTTTACTATTAATTTAAACCTCCTTGTTTGCTAACTTTTTAAACCATTCTTATATATAAAAAACCAAACATAAATGCAAGTATGCAACAATTCCTAAGCACATACAAATACAAATACAAAAAATCAATTTCATATTAACCTAAATTACCAACCAACTAAGCAACTACCAAGCATGCTAAATAAATAATCATACATTCTAATTTCTATAAATTCATATTAACCTAAATTACCAACTAGGCAACTACCAAACATGCTAAATAAATAGTCATACATTCTAATTTCTACCCTAATTTAGCAAGCATACAAAACAACAAATACAAATACAAATACAAATAATCTAAAACAAATACAAATTAAAATACAAATAATCAAAAACTAAGTTATGGGTTTATAACTTTATATATAATTATATATATATATATAATTTAATTAAATATTTTTGGGCGGGCGGGTATCCACTCAACCAAAATTCCAAAAACCGTTATCCGTCCGTTATCCGGATATTTAAAATATCCGTATCCGTATCCGTCCGTATATTTGTGAGCGGGCGGGCGAGCGGGTCGGCCGGATTGATCGGGCGGGTCGGGTTCCACGGTTTTTTGCCCACCCCTAAATAAAAGGATGATAATTAAATTTGTGGATGGATCCAACCACTTAACGATCACCCCTAAAATCGGGCCTTCTTCCATTTAGAGGTTGAGTATGCAAAGCTTAGAAAAAGTAAAACCCTTGAAATGTCTAAGTATGCCACGTGACTGTGTTATCGCCTAAACTTCCGCCGGAAAATGTCACAGACGAGAGAACCACCGATCCTCCGACATAGGAACAACCATATCCCGGACGACATCGTACTTAACATCCTGGCAAAGCTACCAGTGAAATCAATACTAAGATTCAGGTGCGTTTGCAAATCCTGGTACTCCTCCATTACCACCCCAAATTTCATCTCCACCCACACCCAATTTGTTAACAACAACAAAGATCATGCTTTTATCGTACACATCCCATGGGATACACGTAACATGGATGCATGTACGGTTTCTTTGGACCGTACGTTTGATAGGATTTCTGGGTTTGGAATTCCCCATGATTTTCCTTCTGACACTGAGTGTGCCATTGCCGGTTCATGCAATGGCATATTGTGTATTGCTGATTGTGGAAGAATCTCCACTGATGTTATATATTTGTGGAATCCCAGTATTAGAAAATTCAAGAGGTTACCCAGTTCTTGCTTAGGAAAGACTGGAAATTTAGTCTATGTTACAATCGGATTTGCGTATCATTCCCAGAATAATGACTACAAAGTTGTGAGGATTTCATGTTCTTTTTTGTCCTCAATTTATCCTCCTGTGCCTCAGATTGAGGTGTACACATTGAGTACGGATTCATGGAGAAGGGTTGGAATCTCGTTGAGAATCAATAATGTTATGTTCAATCATAATAATTTGAATTTGCCAATCCCATTGGTTAGTGGAGCTTTGCACTGGATGGCATGTATCATAGAAGAGAATCGAAAGAGGGGTAAAGAGATTATTGTTTCATTTGATGTCAATACTGAGAAATTCAGAGAGCTAGCATTGCCTCTTTGTTCTAGGACTGCACACTCCTATCAGAAATGTCTTGCATTATTCAAGGGCAAACTGGCTTTCATTACATTTGGAGGTAGTGAACGACGTGGCTTCCAAAATTCATACTCTGTATGGGTAATGAGGGAGTATGGTGTGATTGAGTCTTGGAATAAACTTTTTGTTGTTCCACTTGAAGGATTCGTTATTTGCTTTGCCTTCACCCAGTATGGTTCACTTCTGCTTCGCCGCGCCATCAATCTAGTAAATCACGAATTTAAGTTGGTTTTAGTTGACACTGCAACTCAACATGAGAAGGATCTTGAAATCCAAGATCCTAATTCATGTGTAGCTACTTTCATGGAGAGTCTTGCTTTACTTGATGGAGCAAACATGATATCATATTAAGCAGATGGTGAAGACATTAGTGGTATGGATGATAGTATTGCTAAAAGCTTGATATTTATCTTGGATTTATATTATTATTATTATTATATATTAGTATTTGATATTTGTTTGTGAATGGTTGTTATGCACATACACAGATATGGATATGTCAAAAAAAAAAAAAGCCAGGCCCAACACAATCCTGTTTTGCTTGTGTGTCCCTCTGTTAGTGTTACAAACAGCTAGATTAGAGCTCTCCTGACTTCAATTTAAAAGGAAATGACCAAAAAAAGAGAAGATAATAAAAGAAGCTCTAAAACTGAGAATGTTGAAAAGGATTAGCCAAGTGCTTGTTTAGTGAGCATGTTACCATATTAAGTTAGCATTCTTACTTCGCTGGTTCAAGCTACATGGTCTTTTGTTTTGTTTGTTTCTGTAGTACGTTTAATCTTAATATTGAAGAGGTGAAGAGAAGAAGCTAATTTATATGACATAGAGTTGGTTCCAAGATATGTGATCTTGCTATATCATCCTATCTCTGGCCTCCTGAGAGATGTATCTAGATAAGGAATGCTATTATCTCATGCTTAGTTGGGTTCAAGCACATGTTTATTGTTAGTGGATGTGGATCAATAAGTTTATCTGCTTAAATGCTGTGTTTTTGTTAATACTGCTGTGTTCTTTAAAAGAAACATGCTATGGTTTATACTACTCTGTTGTGGGGTACATTTGCTTTTATCCTTGGCATTGATGGGATTTTATTGTCCCAATTTATATCTGAAAAAAAAATATATATATATATATATCAGTTGATGAAGCATCCATATACCACTTTAGTTGTATGTCAGCCCAAGAATAATTTTGGACCATGTTTGACTTCCTGCATGGACATCAACTAGTTATCTATATATTTGTAAACCCTCTGGAGGTGGTTCCCTTTTACTTTCAAGTTTTAACATCTTGAAACAGACATATATTCCAATTCTCAAACTCTCTTTCTATAGCAGAAATCAGCTTTTTGTTAATGCTAGAGGAATTCATCATGACTTTTCCTTTAAGTTTGTGGAATAAAATTTCTTTCTTTGAACAAAAAAATAAACATAAATTCATTCCTAAACCTCTATCAAAGCAATAGCATTCTCCCTTTGATATGGTACACTGTCCATTGACCTTCCAACTCTATAACATTATTTCCACAGCCAGCATTCTGCATCTTGCAAGTAGCCTGCACCAAATTTCTCAAGTCATAATAAAATCAACTGTTTGTGTTGGGAACTTTGTTTTGAGGCTAACCTTACTCCATACACTCTCTTTCACAAATCACAATTCCCAATCTCACTTGCCCTTCACCCTCTACCCATAAATGACGGAGCCACATACACCGATCCTTTATTTCTTTGTCCTCTTAAGTACATGAAGAATTAGCTCCGGCCTTTACATGCCAATAAGAATTTGTGTATAACAAGCTTCAGACCCTTTCTTCAATTTGTAACCTGAACTAGTCAAGTAGAATAAATTACCATGATCTAGAACCATACAACTTTTTTCTAAAAATTGCTAGACCTCATCCTTGTGTCTCTTGAATCTTGCCGAATTGAGTTTCACTCCATAAATTCTTCCTAAACACAATCAAAACTTGTATCTTTATCTTCATAAAATTCAAGTTTCTCATTATTCAACATTATGATGATTGGAGAATTATCAAGGTAAGCTAGTGTTCCTTGTTGCAGTTATTACTTTGATATGATAAATTTATGCATGGCATGATGTTTGAAGAAAGGGATTATAATATAAATTGACCTGTGTTCTGACATGGTGCTTCATAAATAGCTGCTTAAACCGTATTATGGAAATTCCACGATTGTTGATTCTTTCCAAAAATCATAGTTGGAGTTCACTTATCAAAAACCACTCTTAGGTAGAGTTTCATTATTATTAAGTTGTATTTTGGCCAATGACCTCTAGCTCAAATGGTACCTCCTCCTCTCGTAAGAGCAAGCTAGAGAGCGAGGTCATGGGTTCAAGAACCTCCAAGTGTGTATGTAATTACCAATAAAAGAATCATTAATTTGTATTTTGGCATGCACACAATTGTGTTAACATATCATTTATGCTTAAAAAAATGCCCCCAAATCTTCAATGGCACAATAATGCACAATCACTTCACCTTAATTGATGCCCAAATCATAAACAAGCTAATTAATTGTAATTTTAAATATTTTCTTCTGCGCATCTATAAGCTTCAACTGCCTGCTCAGTGCTAACATAATTTTACTTTTCTCTTTTTCTTTTGTATAAGGCCAGGCCTTGGATGTTGTTAGTAGAATTGAGACTTTTGTGATTTCCTTTTTGTTTTATATATCTTGTACTCAAATGTATTTTGTTTTCTGGCATTTTCAGAAGCGTATTCTGTTTTGGAGAATGAGCTTAAGTGCATTCCTGAGTATGGTGATACGTGTTCGAGGCCACTGTGTACACTGCTTTCAAAAATCATCCCAAGTATTGATCTTCTATAAGGGTTCGTACTAGCTGGTGTTTATATGTGTTTGTAAGGTACTGATAAAAAATATGTATGTTTGTAAGGTATTCTACTATGGACACAGCGGAATACTAATTTTGAAGTTTGTACTAATCATTTAATATTTCCGTTTCGGTTTTCTTTTGGCCTCATCTTTCGGGTATTAAAGGCAATCGAGATGGAACTCTGAAGTTATAATAATTTATCAAAAGAGGATAGATTAGGAAATCTGTATACATGTGCTTGTAACTTATAAGTGGGCTTAGGATTTGAATTATAGATTTTTCGTTTGAATATGGTTTGGAACATTGAATTTCAGGATTGAAAGTGGCCTGAAATTGGGGATGATAGGTTGCATGAATTTTGGATTATAGAAGGATGTGTCTAGGGTTTTACTTTTTCATGGCTTTTTTTATTTTTTATTTTTTTTATTTTTTTATATATATATAATAGAAATTCTAATCTAAGTTCACATACACACATATATTTTAGGAATTCTGGAGATCGAACCCACGCTCTCATGGAAGAATGAGGCTTTTTGGGAAAGGAGATTATCACTGGGTCGAATGCTTAAGTGGCTTTCATGGCTTGTTTTAATGGGTGTTTTGGTGGCTAATGGGTAGTGAAATATATGAGAGAGAGAGAGAGAGAGAGAGAGAGAGAGAGAGAGAGAGAGAGAAGGATTAGTAAGTTGAACAATAAACGAACAACCTAATAAAGCCCAATCAAAGATTAACTTGCACTTCAAGAAAATTAACTTTAAGATTAAAAGAACTCTTTTATGATTCAACTCTAAGAGTGAATCTTTTAGAGTAAAACTTAAGTAGAGTATATTAGATTCTTAATCAAATTCAAATTCCTGGTTCTATTAAAATTAATTGTCCTTGAAAAAGATAATACTGTAATACCTTTTTTTTTTTCAATATAATCTAGTGTTGGCCAAATTGCATAATCATCCATTGGGGTTTGGCTCAGTTGCAAACAGACCCCTTGGGATTTTGATTTTGCAATATAATCACCTGGGGTTTTTAAATTGGTGAAATTAACCCTTCTAAATACCTTTTTTTGTCGATTTTGCTAGTAGAAATTTGTCACGTGCATTACATGTGACCACTTTATAATAAAAAATTCATTATTATAAACCCAAGTGCAATGCATATGACAAATTTTATTAGCAAAATTGACAAAAAATATACTTAGAGGAGTCAATTTCACCAATTTAAAAATCCCAGGTGGTTATATTATAAAATCAAAACCCCAAGGGATCTATTTGCAACTGAGCCAAACCCCACAGGTGATTATGCATTTTAGCCTTTCAATTTAATTGGTAACTTAATGTCCTCTACAATTAAATATAGAAAAATACTGAGTATCCCACAACTTCACCGCCTACACAGCAAATAAAGTCGAAACACTTAAGTTTAACTCCTTGTTGGAGTCGAATTGTGTATCCCAAGTATTAATTCCTCCTACTCCATGTTGGACTCTAGTTCTAGTTGTAGCTAAAATCTAGTATTAATTCCTCCAACTCCTTGTCTCCTTGTTGGAGTTGAGTTGTATCTGAATCTAGTGTAAGTATTAACCTCTCTCTCTGTCTCTGAGCGTCACTCTGTTTCTCTCTTCCGGCCAACAATGTCTCAAACGAGAAAACCCCAACATATCCCTGATGTCATCGTACTGGACATCCTGGCAAAGCTACGGGTCAAATCAGTGATGAGATTCAGGTGCCTTGGCAAATTTTGGAATTCCTCTATCACCAGTCCCTATTTCATCTCCACTCACGTTAATAACATCAACAACAACAACAACAAAGATCTTGATCATCGTCAAATCTTACACATGCCGCGGCGTCTCAACAGACTCAACAGACAAGTCTGTACGGTCGCTTTCGACCACACGTTTGATGCGATATACGAGGTTAAAGTTCCCTTTGATTTTTGTTATAGTAACACCCGAATAGTCGGTTCCTGCAATGGCTTATTGTGTCTCTCTGGTTATGGCCCCGATTCCGATACTGTTATTTATTTGTGGAACCCCAGCATTAGAAAATACAAGAAGTTGCCCGATAGAGGAGTCCCACACTCTCAAACATTCGGATTTGCATATCATTCCGAGAATAATGATTACAAAGTTGTGAGGATTTCACGTACTGGTTTGACTGTGGATGATATTGAGGTGTACACATTAAGTTCGGATTCATGGAGAAGGATTAATGGAATCTCGTTGAGAACCGATGTTTTTCTCAATAATTTTAATGGTGGTTTGCCAATCCCATTGGTTGGTGGAGCATTGCACTGGTTGGGAGAAATCTTAGGAAAAGAGAAGCGGTGGAGGCGTAAGAGGATTATTATTTCATTTGATGTAAATAGTGAGACATTCAGAGAGATAGCTGTGCCTGATGGTTCTATGGATACAAGCGCTTCTCAGCCATGTGTTGCATTATTCAAGGGGAAATTGGCTGCCATTGCAATTGGAAGTGATGGAAAACGTGGCAAGCAATACTCTATATGGGTGATGAAGGAGTATGGTGTGGTTGAGTCCTGGCATAAACTCTTTGTTGTACCATTCCAAAGTCCATCTCATTATGTTGCCATCACTGAGTATGGTTCGCTTCTGATTCGCTACCCCATAGAGAAGCACAGCTCCAAAGAGGAGGATGAATATAAGTCTGTTATAGTTGACGCTGCAACTCTACATGAGAGGGATACTAATATCCAAGATCTTGATTCATATGCAGCGACTTTCATGGAGAGCCTTGCTTTACTTGATGGATCAAACGTGGTATCTTACTCACGCAAGATAGTTGATGTAGAATAGACAACACATGTTTTCGTGGAGAAGCGAGACGTCACAAGTCAACACCCAAGTTTGGAAAGCACCCTCGGCCATGAGCACAGAGCACCATCAATGTTAGGATTGTAGTTTTTAAAATTAAAAGACAGATTAAGTTCCCATTTTGAGTAAATTTTCCTATTTCTAGCCTAATTTGTTCTATATTTCTTGTCCTTGCTATTTTGCTTTATTGCCAAAATATTGATTTTTATCCTAGATTTATATTATCCTTTTGTGACTATTATATATTAGTATTTGATTATTGTTTATGGATGGTTGTTGTGCACATACCCAGTTCCTTCTTTTTTTGTGTGGCCCTCTGGTCGTGTTACAATTTCTGCTTGTTTAATGAATATGGATATAATCAAATGTGCATTCCACCAAAAACTTTGTTTGCAATTGCAATGTCTCCTTTATGGCCAACCGAAGCACAAAAGAGTATTTGGTACAGCTTTTGAGCAAAAAATTCTGTGCCTAGCTTCTAATCACATATTATTGGTTATATTATTTCTTACAAGTTACAACAATAGAATAGTAAAATTGAATTTTCCTTGTGCTTTACTCTTTTACTATTTCTGTAATCTCCATGACAATGTGGCGGATTGTGTGTTGTTGGTGGAGTTTTATAGCACCGTATGCTACTTTGACCAACTTATTCTCACAAAAAATCACCAATTCCCCGTCTTCACACTTTATTTTGAAAGTCAAGTATCAATTGGACAACTATGATGTTAAGAACAATAGAGGTAGGGTGTTTTTTTAATTGTTTATGTCCAACCAAAGCACAAAATAGTGTATGGTAAGTGGGAACTAGCTCTTATGTAGGTTTAACCTGCTTTGTCCTTTTAATCCTTTTGTAATCCCCTTGATAGAGTGGTGGTTAAGTTTGGCTGACGGATTTTAAGTTTAGAAATTTTTTTAGCAACAACATCAATGATGCACCTGCTTGCCTAGGAGTTAAATAACACTAGTCGTAAACCCGTGCGATGCACGGGAAAACTATTAAAAATAAGATCTAAAGATATCTTGATTTATTTATTTATTATTATTTTTTTTTTGAAATTTTAGATGATATGAGTCTGAAGATTGTTTCAATCATTAAATACCACAATCAAACTACAGATGATCAATCCACAACGCTATAGCACAACTCTTACAAAATTTTGAAGGTTCGGTAAAATTTGATAAGGAATACTCAAAATTGCTTATGTATCAATAAACCAACAAAGTGACATTGCAACTGTTTTGATAATCAAGGATTATGGGAACAAAGATCCTTCAAGAAGGTAACAATTTTTTAGGGTTAAAGTCCTCCAACTAAGTTATTCAAGTGAGTTAAGAATGAATCCATGGAAAACTGAATTCCAGAAGATTTTCATCAAGATCGATAGCTATATTGGGTGGAGATGTCTCTCTTTACCTCTTAATTAGGCACCACCAGTACCATTCTTCTTACTAAACACAATCAATTGAAGCTTGTCATAACTTGCAAGCACACCAGCACCAACAATGGGACAGAGGATATTTGTACCAACTCC
>BKZX01032133.1:0-29392 GCA_014362285.1 Fagus crenata
TTACTAACATTCAGAATTCATTGCCTTATTCATTGAATCATCATCATACAAACAACTACTTTTTTTAATTTTATTTTGAATTTTGTGCGTAGATTTGACTCTACTCTTTTGAGTTGCCTTTTCTCTCTCTCTCTCTTTTTTTTTTTTTTAATTAAAAAACCTTAAATACTTTTAGAGACACTATAATTTTTTATTGTGTTGAGTGGAGTTATAATATACAATAATAAAATTATCAAAATTAATATTTTTTTAAATCCATATTTTACTATTTATATTTAATTCACATAAAACTAAATTATTGTCCTAACAAGTGGTATTACTGTATTAGTGTTTCCGTTGTCCCAACAAAGGCTATATAGAGGCTCCTTCAACTTAGACCTCCATGAGGCTAAGTAAAAGATTCTTAGGCATGAAAGATCCATGTGAGCTCTCCATTCCTTTGGAGTGTTTTTATCCTGTTATCCTACTCGAGTAACAAATATACTTATTTAAATCTTGTATAAATATAAGGACAAAATATTGTATATAAAGGATATCATATTATAAAGATAAACATCTGTTAGTGTGAGTTAGCAAAAAAAGAAAAGAAAAAGCATATGTTAGTGTGTTAAATTGCATAATATTATCTCAAAAAGTACAAATTTAAGAAACAACTGAAACTAGTAGAATCCATGAATTTTGCAAAGGAAAAGAAAAGCGTTTTGGGAAATTGTTAACAATCGGCATAATATTAATAATATATTGTTTCATATATATAAACACAATCATAATAAATGTCTAATACTATAATATATTTAATATATAAACACAATAATAATAAATGTCATTTAATAATTATTAATTTTCATATTTAGAGAAAATATAAAAGACAGAAAAAATTATATGTAGACCAATAATTCTTTAGATTTTATTTTAAGTAATTTTTCCGTACATTGCATGAGTTTGCGACTAGTATTAACTTATAATAAAATATATATACCCTTTCTCCCAAGGGATATGTTAATATTAATAATATATTGTTCTATATATATAAACACAATCATAATAAATACCTAATACTATAATATGTTTAATATATAAACACAATAATAATAAATATTTTTTAATAATTATCAATTTTCATATTTAAAAATATATATATAAAAGACAACAAAAATACCAATAGTTTTTCAGATTTTATTTTAAGTAATTTTTCCGCGTATTGCACTGGTTTGCGACTAATATTAACTTGTAATAAAATATACCCTTTCTCCAAAGGGATATGTTAATATTTTTGGACAATAATTTTATATAATGTAAAAATTTGCAACTACCATATTCAAAGTTGAAAACTATATAAATGTAAGGCTTAAATACACTGTTGGTCCCTAAAGTTTACCCGTTGAGCGCTTTTGGTCCTTGAAGTTTGAAATGAGTGTTATTGATCCTTCAAGTTTAAAAAATGAGCGTTATTGGTCCCTCCATCCAATTATGTTAGTTTGTTTGCCTACGTGGCTAACGGAAAAATGACGTGACATATTTTAGATGATATGGCCACTTACTTTTATAAATGGAGGAGGCACCATGCCATATTAGTAATTATAAAATTAAATTGCCAAGTCAAATTTAATTTATTTGAGTTCATTTTAGTTTCAAAAACTTAAACAGCCAAATCTTCTAAAATCCCCAATCTCATCATCCATATAAAATTTATTTGAGTTCAGTAATTACAAAATTAAATTGCTCATAAACAGAAAAGTAAAAATGTCCATGGCTTTCTGTTCTTAGAGCTCTTAGCCAGCATGTTAACGAGAGCAAAGACTAAAACTTAAAGGTGATTGAGTAAAGCTCATGACTCTTCTGTCTCGCTAGCATTGTTAGAAAATTTTAGATTTTGGTATGAACAATAAGTTCCTATATGGTTATTTAGAGGCCCTTTGACTTTGTATGCAGTTTGATCCACGCTTTTAGATAAAGGAGAGACTAGTGAGGAAAAGAAGTGTTAGAACAATAGGGTATTCATTGTGTTCCGTTGGTTATCTTTGAGCCAAGTATTTGATTGGTTATCTTTGAGCCAAAATAAATGTGTGAATCACAAGTCATTTGAAGTAGGTCCAAGTTGGGGTGTTATACTTCATGAGGAGTATACCATGGGCTTGGGTTTCTACAGATTTAGTTATTAACCTTTGCCGATGTTTCAAGATGGAGTACCCAACCCAAAGTGGGTTTGAGCATCTAACATTGTGTTGGTTATGGGTTTTGGTCCCAAGGGACATCCCACTTTTTTGGAAGAGGAAGGACTTATCCAAGTGGGCTTCTACCACACACACATGTGCAGACGCACCTAGCCTACCATTTAAATACTTTTTTATCTGAGAATGGTTACTGTTCACTTATTAGATTTTTAGAATATTATTTTGGACAAAATTGATCCAACAATAAACAAAAAAATTAGTGTTGTCCAAAAGTCTCAAAACACCATTGTCAGGGATGAAATTTATTTTAGAGACATAGTGTTAAAGACTAGCCTTCTATCGGTTTTTGAGTTTTATTTATTCACACATCAAACATTTTTTTTTTTTTGAAGAACCCATTAAGCTTATAAGTTAAATAAGATTGATATCACATACTTGGGGAATACAAATGTGTCAGACTTAAAAATGTGCAAATGAAAATATCAATTATAGGATAAGTAATATAATGCAATTGATATGGCATTTGGCTAACGAGCCTCTAACAGTGAAACACTAATTTCATTGGTTGAGGATGATTGATTCTCACCCAATATGGATAATTTTTTTCCTACAAAGAAACCAGGCTCTTTGGGTTCCGCTAATGAATTCTCACTATGCAGCATCATAACCACGTATGACATGTTAGGCCGATCCTCAGGATGTTGTTGCAAACATAAGAAACTAATGTGGAGGCAACGTACAACCTCCGATAGGATGCAAGAGTCTTCTAAGCAAGTATCAATTAGTTCTAAAGGCCTGCCTTCTTTCCATAATTTCCATGCCTAAAACATTTCAAAATTCCCATCATCATTTGTATCATTATATGTAAGTATGTAACATAACATAAAAGTAAATTAACTCTTTTGAGAACTCACATGTCCAACAAGGTTTAGACTATGGTCTGGATGGAAAGACCCTCTATTTTTCTTTCCACCTAATATCTCCAACAACAATATTCCAAAGCTAAAAACATCAGATTTGACTGAAAATAGGCCATCAATGGCATATTCAGGTGCCATATAACCACTGCAAAACATTGTTAAGAATGAAACTCTTTGATTAGAAAAAAAATGTTGATAATTGAACATGTTAAGAATACTTACTAAGTTCCAACCACTCTGTTTGTATTTCCTTCAGTCTAATCTCCACCACAGATTCTAGCCATGCCGAAGTCAGAAATTTTTGGTCTCATTTTACTATCAAGTAAAACATTACTCTTTGAGATCTCTATATATAATCCTCAATCTAGAATCTTCATGAAGATAGAGAAGCCCCCAAGCAATCCCATAGATAATGTTGAAGCGCATAGACCAACCTAAAGCTTTAGCTCTCATTTGATCTAGCAAGTTTCTCATTATATTAATTATCCAAAATAATAATAGCAATAAATTGTAATTTCTTTTAATAGCAATAAAAATAATAATAAGTTTAGAAAAAATTATTATTTTTGAGAAGTTCAAACCAAAAATGAAGGAGTCCGTTGAGCATGTATTCATAGATTAGCATGTTCTCCTCTCCTTCAATGCAACAGCCCAAAAGCCTAACAAGATTTTGGTGCTGCAATTTGGCGACCAACATAACTTCATTTTTAAACTCACTTAATCCTTGTCCAGAACTCCGTGAAAGCCTTGTCATTGCAATTTCTTGTCCATCTATTAGTGTACCCTACACATTTTTCAATAGATTATTGTGATATTAAATATGAGAATATTTTTTTTCCTATGATCTTTATAAAAGTGTGTTAGAGTTACTTTGTATACGGGTCCAAAGCCACCTTCACCGAGCTTGCTGTTGCTTGAAAAGTTGTTAGTGGCTGCAACTATGGTAGCAAGGTTGAAGAATGGGAGCTCCTGGTCTTCTCTTTGGCTTTCAATGTTCTGATCTATCATCACATTGTTCTCCAATTTCTCTAATAAGACAAGATGTGCTTCACATTATAAATAAGAAACTAGAACATGGAAACATAAAATCTATAATTTTCATGAAATTTGTTTATTGTAGGCTTGTAGCATCAAACTCATTTCCTTTGCAATTATGTATTACTTCGAAATCATACAAAACCAGTGTCTTAGCCTCAAATATGCTTGTTTTAAATTCTGCACTTAGTCATAGTTAATGTAGCAAAAAGTAATTTAACCTCAAAAGACTAAATTTCACGTCCCACGTTTGATCATGATCGTCAAATTTATGATATGTGATTACGCCTTGACAAAGTCTTCTTCATTGAGGCATCCCTAAACCCACAACCCTTAAATTTAAAGTCAGATAACATTCTCAAGACTACCTCGAGGCTAGAATGAGATGTAGCCAGAAAGCTACCTAGAAGTGCAACTCTTCCAAGAATAAATACATTTGCTGCACGTAGTACAAGTGATTCAAGTTTGCACAAAACCCTGGTTTAGTGACACTGTTTGACTTGCGTAACCCTTTCAAAAAGCTTATACAAATTTTCTTCCTTTCCATGATTTTTTATTAAGACCAGATGAGTATACATCATAGCTTTCCTTGGTCATTATCTTATTAGCTACTATGTACATCTATGAAGCACGGGTACTCCTAAAATGGTGCCGTACCCGTACAGGGTACTTATCAGGTATTGGTACTCCTTGGGTACTTCTGCATGAGTACCCTAGGAGTACCCAAAAATAAAATAAAAGTTGAACACTTCATCAAATAAGATGAAATAGCTAATACTTTTTTGTTAGTCTTACCTTTAATCAAACTTCTTGAACACTTATCTTTTATTTTATTTTGGTTTCAATGTTGATCACT
The DNA here is from genome assembly GCA_014362285.1 of Fagus crenata. Classification (NCBI taxonomy): domain Eukaryota; kingdom Viridiplantae; phylum Streptophyta; class Magnoliopsida; order Fagales; family Fagaceae; genus Fagus; species Fagus crenata. The sequence continues at coordinate 4,986 of BKZX01032133.1, forward strand.
TCTTTTACTTAGTTTTTTGGATCTTGTTTTGTATTGCCTCTAACCACCATTTAATGGTAATAGATGTATTTTATTATCCATGATTGCTCTTAAATTCACATATGTTTAAGAAGATATGAAAAAATTAAGTATAACAATATATAAAAAATATATATTTAATAAATATACCCGCCGTATCTGTACCCTAATTTTTTAGGAATTGCACACCACTATACCGTACCGATACCCATACCCGAAATAATACCTGTGCTTCATAGATGTACGTTTCTAGATGTTCAATTAAACAATCATGCATTACAAAGTGGGTCAGAGAAAGTACCTGTGAAGTTTGTCCTTTTGCAAATGCAGTAGGCAATCAACAGCACCCCAAACACGACGGCAATGGCAATGGCAACTGATACTATCACTATCACGTTCCTCTTTTGCTTGTCTTTCACCTCTTCATGGTTGACTTGGCAATAGAAATTAAAGCAAAAATATTTAAGGTGCAGAAGACTCAATGCGATAAAACAGATGGAAACAATGATTTAGAAATATGGTAGATCAAAATAAAAAGAATTATGTTAGGGATACTACAAATTTTGACTTCATGAACTTTACAACTTAATGTAGCCAGGGGCTGGTAGGGGCCATGGCCCCTGCTGGTTTTTTAAAATCACCCCCCTCCCCCTTTCTATATTATTTTTATAAAAAAATATATTTTAAGTAATATCATCTCTCATATTTTTGTATAATTGTATTATATTGATGTAAACTTGTAAATGATGATTAGTACATCATTTTTTTTTCCTTTTTATTACTCTTAACCATATATAGTTCATTAAGTCAAAGTGTATTCAATATATATATATATATATAAATAAATTTATATAAATGATTAATGCATTATTTTTTTCTCTTATTATTCTTATATCATACATAACTCATTATATCAGAACATATTTGTAATATATGTTCATATAAATTGATAATTCAATTTTTTTTATTATTTTCCATTTTTTTTTTTTTAGTTTGGAGAAATAAAAATATAAACATTATTTTTTTTTCTAGAAGACAGAATAGTTATGGATTTCATAGTTATGAGTTACAAAGATCTTTATTGCATTTATTATCTATGAAAAAAAAATATATATTTCTTTTTAATTTTTACTTTTGCTAAATTTTCCATATATTGACTTATATAAGTTGAGGAATGTAAAGTCACATTTCTTATTTAAATTTGTATAAATTTCATATTTTTAAAATTATTTGCATACTCTAACGATGTAATTTCTAAATTATTTAACAAAAAATATTGATCTAAAATGTTTAAGAAATATTAATCATTATTAGTATGATTTAACAAATAGTTTACAACTTTTAAACTAATTGGATGGGGAATTTTTTTTTTTTTTTTTTAATTATGTAAAGACTAACTAAATTCAAATAGTATTGTTATATACTTATATATGAGAAAATAATATATGTTAAATCATGTTATAAACAAATGTTTTATGTTTGTGTGTACAAGTTTTTTATTATATTGTTAAAATCTATCAAATTACATTGTCTCATCAAAATCTTATCTTATATAGTAAAATTTGTAGTAGGTTTAGCATTTTCCAAATACAAATTCAAGAGCAACAAAGAAGATAGGCACATACCTTGGTCTGAAGCAGGCATTTGAATATATACATCCTGCCCATTAGCATCCTGCCTGTTAGTTGAAATCTGTCTAATATCAATTAGATCTCCATACCAGATGGCGCAGCCACTTCCACCTTCACTGATATTTGAGTTTGCATAAGCCATACACGAACAGTTGTTCAAACATTTGTCTCTGCATTCCTCAAGATTCATACTTCCGTTCAACCAAGCATACGTGGTATCTGGCAATTTGAGCCCAACAAATTTATCAAACCCAATCTTATCCTGGTAGCTCAATTGTGCTGTGCGTATACATCCCTTAGACCACTCATCTGGATTCCACATTTCTTGTGATTTAGGCTTGAATCCTTCTAAACATTGACAGATTGGAAACTCACCAATCATACAATTTCCATAAACACTACATAAATTATACTTGTCACAATTGTCTTTAGGATAAGATGAATACACGCTCAATTTTTTATTTGCTTCGACCCATATGAACTGCTCAAGCAAGTTGCGAGTTTGGTTCAAAACTAGAATTGAGATTACAGACGTATTTACCATGTGGAATATGTAATACACCTCATCCTTATTGGAGACAAAATTGTATTTGAAAACCGGGTTGGCCTTTAACTCTAGTACACCACTGTGACCATGGCCATTCCATGGACCGGTTCTGAAGTACTTCTCCGAGCCTTTCTTCATGACTGACTCAGGGTAATTATGATTTTCAATCCCATAAGTCAAATCTCCAGGAGATGGATCATCAGGACTCTTCCATGCAGATAGGCGCCATTCCAGACCATTCCTTGAGTTCCATCCAATCTTCATCCCTGGTAGCAATGTATCACAAAGATAGTCAAAGCTTTGCCACAAATAGTTTTCTGGGTTTTCTTCTTTCTCATCTCTTACTACTAGATTTCCTGAATCTAAAAGCAGTACTATTGGATTCGATGCCTGTTTTGTTGAATTCGCAAACCAAGCGACAGTGCTATTATGGTTGAGAAGAACAAGACTACCTGAACTGTTTACCGTCAACATGCTGGACGAGCCATTGATTGGGTTGAGTCGGTTTGCAACCCAAACAACAGTTTGAACTGGGATATTCTTGTAACATATTCCCAAGTAATGATTCTTGGAACTACTAGGACTAAAGAAACCCAGTTCAAAGCTTCCATCTTTAGAGACCAAGGCCATGCCCTCACTGAAGGACTGGGATTAAGTAATGCTATCAGTAGCATCGGAGAATCCAGAGAGGGAAACAAGAGAACAAGAACTCAAAAACACAAAAGCAAAAATGTCCATATCTTTCTGTTCTTACTTCTTAGAGCTCTTAGTCAACATGTTAACGATATATAGAGCTATTATAAGGAGCATCACAGTAAGAGACTAAAACTTAGAAGGTGATTGAGTCAAGCGCGTGGCTCTTCTGTCATTCTAGATTTCGTTGTTTTTCTTGGTACCGACTATTTATGAACTAGCAATGTGGATTGGAAATTACATATCAGGATTAACGAACATTTTTTTATTGGAATAGAGAAGAAACGTGCCCCACATATTTAAATGGGAACCAGATTTTTGTCTTTTTTATTTTTACTTCCGTATTTAATGGGAACTACTTAGACTCGGTATGCAGTTTGATCCACGCTTATAGACAAAGGAGAGACTAGTGAGGAAAAGAAGTGTTAGAAGTTAGAACAATTGGGTTTTCATTGTATTCCGTTGGTTATCTTTGAGCCAAGTATATGATTGGTTTTATCTTTGAGCCAAAATGTGTGAATCACAAGTCATTTGAAGTAGGTCCAAGTTGGGCCGTGTTATGCTCCATGAGGAGTAAGTATAACATGGGCTTGGGTTTCTACATATTTAGTTATTAACCTTTGCCGATGTTTCAAAATGGAGTACCCAACCCAAAGTGGGTTTGAGCATCTAACATTGGGTTGGTTATGGGTTTTGGTCCCAATGGACATCCCACTTTTTTGGAAGAGGGAGGACCTATCCAAGTGGGCTTCTACCACACACACACACACATGTGCGGGCGCACCTAGCCCACCTGGGTTTTTAATACTTTTTTATCTAAGAATAGTGACGGTTCACTTTGTTGTTTTTTAGAATAGTATTTTGGACAAAATTGAGCCAACAATACACACTATAATTAATGTTGTCCAAAAGTCTCAAAACACCACTTACAGGAATGAAATTTATCTAACATAGTGTTAAACACTAGCCTTCTATCGATTTTTTGGTTTTATTTATTCACACATCAAACATTTTTTATTCAGTTTGTTGCTTTGTGAATCACGACACTTCATATATATATATATATATATATTTTGAAGAACCCATTAAGCTTATAAGTTTCAAATAAGACTAATATCACATACTTGGGGAATACAAATGTGTCATACTTACAAAATGTGCAAATGAAAATGTCAATTATAGGATATGTAATATAGTGCAATTGATATGATGTTTGGTTAACAAGCCTCTAACTGTGAAACAGTAATTTCATTGGTTGATGATGATTGATTCTTGCCCAATATAGATAATTTTTTTCCTACAAAGAAACCAGGCTCTTTGGGTTCCGGTAATGAACTCTCATTGTGCAACATCATAACCACGTATGACATGTTAGGCCGATCCTCAGGATGATGCCGCAAACATAAGAAACTCATGTGGAGGCAACGTACAACCTCTGATAGGATGCAAGAGTCTTCTAAGCAAGTATCAATCAATTCTAAAGGCCTGCCTTCTTTCCATAATTTCCATGCCTGAAACATTTCAAAATTTTCTATCATCATTTGTATCATTATATGTAACATAACATAGAAAGTAATTAACTCTTTTGGGAACTCACTTGTCCAACAAGGTTTAGACTATGATCCGGATGGAAAGACCCTTTATTTTTCTTTCCACTTAATATCTCTAACAACAATATGCCAAAGCTAAAGATATCAGATTTGACTGAAAATAGGCCGTCAAAGGGGTATTCGGGTGCCATATAACCACTGCAGAACATCATTAAGTATGAAACTCTTTGATTAGAAAAAAAATGTTGATAATTGAACATGTTAAGAATACTTACTAAGTTCCAACCACTCTATTTGTATTTCCTTCAGTCTGATCTTCGTCGCAGATTCTAGCCATGCCGAAGTCAGATATTTTGGGGCTCATCTTACTATCAAGTAAAACATTACTTGCTTTGAGATCTCTATGTATAATCCTCAATCTAGAATCTTCATGAAGATAGAGAAGCCCCCAAGCAATCCCATAGATAATGTTGAAGCACATAGACCAACCTAAAGCTTTAGCTCTCATTTGATCTAGCAAGTTTCTTGTTTATGTTACTTATCCAATTTTTGTTTCTCATTTATGTTAATACAAAGTCAAACTTGAAAAATGAAACAAGAGATTGGAATTTCTTTTAATAGCAATAAAAAAGAAAATAGATAAGTTTGGCAAAAATTATTAGTTTTTGAGTGGTTCAAACCAAAAATGAAGTAGTCCAAGCTCCCATTGGGCATGTATTCATAAATTAGCATGTTCTCCTCTCCTTCAATGCAACAACCCAAATGCCTAACAAGATTTCAGTGCTGCAATTTGGCGATCAACAAAACTTCATTTTTAAACTGACTTAATCCTTGTCCAGAACTCTGTGAAAGCCTTTTCACAGCAATTTCTTGTCCATTTGTTAGTGTACCCTACACATTTTTAAATAGATTATTGTGATATTGTATATGATGAGAATACTTTTTTTCCTATGATCTTTATAAAAGTGTGTTACAGTTACCTTGTATACGGGTCCAAAGCCACCTTCACCGAGCTTGTGGTTGCTCGAAAAGTTGTTAGTGGCAGTAACTATAGTAGCTAGGTTGAAGAATGGGAGCTCTTGGTCATCTCTTTGGCCTTAAATGTTCTGATCTATCATCACATTGTTCTCCAATTTCGCTAATAAGAGGAAGATCAACGTGCTTCATATTATACATAAGAAACTAGAACATGGCAATTATAACTGATAAGTTTCGATTGAATGCACGTTAGTCTAGCCTAAATTATAAACTGATCATAGGACATTTAATCATCCCCAAATAGACACTTTGTTCTTTTCACTATGTCACTCGATGATGATGATGATAATAATAATAATATATATATATATATATATAAAAGAAAATAGTCCTCCAATGATGATGTTTCAAGACTTCTTTCAATGCATGCATTTGAAGACTTGTGAGTTCCAAAACATCATAAATGACATTTTCAATCCATTTAGAAAATTCTGCCTACAATACAATGGGAAGCCATATATATAGGCACACAAATGCAAAGGAAGGAGTCATCGGACATATATATATATATATATAGGGCAGACTACATTTTAACCCCTTATAGTGTAGTTGTAGTTTCAAAGAAATCTTGAAGTTTCGAATCTTGCAAGTCAAACCTAAAATTTCTCAATAGTAACAAAAATCTCCTGTGCATGTTTCCTATAATACCATCTGGACACATGTGAGCCAAAGCGGAGGGCGTTTTAGTGAATGATTTGACACCTTATGCCCCAAAAATTGTCATCGTTTTACTATTAAAATGGTTTCGTTTTGGGCTCCCACCTTTTTTTGGACCATCTCTCTCTCTCTCTCTCTCTCTCTCTCTCTCTCTCTCTCTCTCTCTCTCTCTCTCTCTCCATTAGCCTATTTTACAAATTTTCCATCAAACAAACAAATTGGCGAATTTTAAGTAATAAAATGCATAATCTTTAGGAATATATATCAAGAAAAAAGTGAGCAAAATATCTTGAAATTCCCAAAAGAATTTGAAGAAGTAATGGAAGTGGATACAAATCCTTTCCCAATATTAGTTGATATAGATGTTATTTCTTCAAAGATAAGTTCAATGATTGTTGAAACTAGGCTTAGAAGTAAATGTTTTGTTCATAGGGCAATTGAAGCTAGTTGCAAGATAAGCAATGGGGGGAGATTAATAAAGAAGCAGCCATCTAGGGTGTGTGGCAATATGAGTTCCTCTTATGGGAAAGAGCATTGATTCGTTTACTCCACTCTTTTATATCATTATTTCACATTACTTAAATTGTGGACAATTATCCACAATTTATGAACAATAATGTGTATGATGTAAGTCGTGTGGACATATATTTTTCCAAAGAAAAAGGAATCTATCTTTTCTCCTTTCACATAAGTCTACTCACATTAAAATTGACCACTGAACCACACAATTGGTTATTGCACAAACCAAAACATGTGGGAGGGACAATTGTTTGTATTAAATAATTAGTTGATTAACAAACACATGTTGTGAAGGGTATTTTGACGTGTGTGATTGTGTCTAGTTTATTTATTTTTAGAACGAGGTTGTTCAGAATTTTTCGAACCTCGACTATTCCTTCAAGTGTATGTTGCCTCCTAGTCCTACATACACTAAATATTACAAAAAAAAAATCATTTGTGTCTAGTTTTTTGGTTTTTTAATGTATGGCAAAAATCCTACTCTCAAGTCTAAATACATACATAATATATATGACGCGAAGGGGAACTAACCCACATTCAATCGAATAGGAAATGAGGAGTGCAGCATTGGGTCAAATGCCTAGTAGGCTTGTTTCTATTTATTTAAGTGTAAAACTTACTCACATTTAACATGTGCAATTACATGCTAGCCATATAATGGTTGACAAAGCAATTACAAGGAAGTAGAAACATAAATAAAAGGGAATTAAAGTCCAATTGGATAATTGTCCCAAAAATCAAGGAATGAGTGGCAATACATCTATGGAAAAGACACATGTTCTAGAGGATCGAGGCAAAATAAAATCTTTAATTTTCATATAATTTGTTTTTTGTATTATCAAACTTATTTCCTTTGCAATTATGAATTACTTTGAAGTAGTATAAATGCATAGTGACTTAGCCTCAAATATGCTTGTTTTAAATTCTGCACTTAGTCATAGTTAGGGGTGTTAAATGGGTGGGTTTGGGTGGGTAATAAATGAGTTGGGTTATTAAAAACCAATTGTCCATTTAGACCCATTTATCAAAATATATATTACCCATACCCAACCCAACCCATCCATTTACCCAATTATTTTATGTATGTAAATGGTCAAAATATCTTAAAACTTCTAAAATGATAAAAATGTCCATAAAAATGACAAAAATACGAGGATTGAAGAAACCCAGTTCAAAGCTTCCATCTTTAGAGACCAAGGTCATGTCATCTCTCAGGGACTGGGATTGAGTAATGATGTCAGCAGCATTTGAGAAATCAGAGAGGAAAACAAGAGAACAGGAACTGATCATAAACAGAAAAGAAAAAATGTCCATGGCTTTCAGTTCTTAGAGCTCTCAACCAACATGTTAAACTTAGACCCATTATAAGGAGCACTGGTGTAAAGACAAAAGACTAGGATTTAAAAAAATTTAGAATTTTCTAACAAGAGACTCTTGAGTCAATGCAAGAACTTCTAAGCTTGGTAATTTGGAAAAGTATTCTCTTTATTTGAAATGAAATGAAAGAGTATATTCCCCATTTCATTGGAAATGAATTGAATCCATTTTAGGGTAGCATACAGAGTGCTAAGTCAAGCGTATGACTTGTTAGAAAATTCTCCAATTTGTTATGACCAATAATTTCCGGTATGGTTATTTCCTTTTCCAGATGTCGCATTTTTTTGTTGTTTGTCTGGGTCTTGACTCCTGACTATATATGCACTAGGATGTGAAATATTGACAAAGGAATGGAAATGTGAGCACTGGATTTGAAATTATATAGTAGAATTAACTTCAATTGATATAGGATAGAATTGAAGTGGGAGCACACTTCGTGGGACAATCTAATAAATCATTGACAGGGGCACAAAATAGACACATCACCAATTGATATAGGATAGAAAATACAATTTATTTTTTATTTTATTTTATTTTTTGGAATTTTCTAGAATATACAATATTTTTTTAATAACTTTTTGGGATTTTTCTAAAATATGGTTTCCTTATTTTAAAAGGGCAGTCGCATAAAAGAATAGAAAACATTGTATCATGTAAAATTTATTTTAAGAAAAGGTAAAGGAAGTTGCTTACATTCTCTCTATCTTTCTCTATTGCACACTAACATTTTGCTGTGTAATATTTAAAGATTTTTATTATTATTTTTATTATTATTATTGTTCCATTCTCAAACCACATATCTGTTAACTGGATGGCCCTCTGCTCCAACTTCAATTCATTTTGGTCAAACTTCTAATCAGGACTATTCAAACTAGCTCCACGCATTAAATCACTGATAGAATTGGTCCATAACTGAAAATAATTTAAGGTCTTTACATTCCAATTGAATTATCCTAACTTACTCGAGTGTAGGCACTAGGAATACAGTTTACAGATTATATCATTGACTAGTTCTGTATCAACAGTATTGTATCAATTGCATTAGTACCAAAATTCTTAGCGAGCCTCCAATAGTGTATTTGATATTTCATTGATTGAAGACAATTCTTGCTTACTTGAGAAATCATGTGCTTCATTTGACTTTTTTTCCAAAAAGAAACCAGGTTTTTTGGGCTGAGGCAATGCAGTCTCACTGCCTAACACCACAACCACATATGACATGCTTGGTCTATCCTCAGGATGTTGTTGCACACATAAGAGGCTAAGATGGATACAATGGAGCACTTCTAAAAATGGGCATAATGATTTTCCTAAACATTCATCAATCAACTCTAGAGGACTGCCCTCATTCCAAAGTATCCATGCCTGAAAATATCAAAACATAATTTGTCATTCATCTCTCCAACATATCTCGATAAAGAAATCTAACTATTTGAAACTTACACTTCCAATAAGGTTATGGTTGTGGTCTGGATGATAAAACCATCTACTTCTCTTCCCGCTTATAATCTCCAACATTAAAATCCCAAAGCTAAAGACATCGGATTTTGTTGAAAATTGCCCATCAAAAGCATATTCTGGTGCCATATAACCACTGCAAATAATCACCAGTTTTAAGCGAAAAAAGATTAATTAGAAAATTAAGCATATTGACATGAAGACCATGTGAATCATACTTATTATGTTCCAACCGCTCTATTTGTGTTTCCTTCTAATTGATCTCCTCCAAAAGTTCTAGCCAAGCCAAAATCTGAAATTTTAGGGTTCATCTCATTATCAAGTAAAAGATTACTTGCTTTGAGATCCCTATGTATAATTCTCAATCTAGAATATTGATGAAGATATTGAAGTCCCCGTGCAATTCCGCATATGATGTGGATGCGCTTGGACCAATCTAACAATTCACTTTTTGTGTGATCCGGTAAGATTCTAGTTCAAATTAATCATATATCCCCATATTTAAACCAAAAAATGGAAAGTTTTATTTTATTTTATGAAATATTGATAATACAGTTACACTAGCTCAACAAAATGTATAAGGTTTTAGTATTCAAACCGAAAATGAAGGAGTCCAAGCTTTTGTTGGGCATGTATTCATAAACCAACATTTTTTCTTCTCTCTTAATGCACCAAACAAGAAGCTTTACAAGATTTCGGTGTTGAACTTGGCAATCAATCTTACTTCATTTTTGAACTCATTCGATCCTTGTTTAGAACTCCTTGAAAGCCTCTTAACAACAATTTCTTGTCCATCTTCTAGTATATCCTAAAATTCGCATTTGTAGAAAGATTGCTAAAATTTGAACATATAGATCCTGCCCAGTAGCTAAAAACTGTCTAATATCAATTAGATCACCATAACATATGGTGCAGCCATTACCTCCTTCTCTGATATCTGAATTTGAATAGCCATACTGGAACAATTGTTTAAGCATTCAGTTCTGCATTCCTTAAGACTAATATTTTTGTTCACCCAAGACTTTGTAGTATCTGGCAACTTGAGCCCAACAAATTTAAAAAACCCATCTTTCTCTTTATCTTGGCAGCTCAATTGAGTCCTACGTTCGCATCCTTGAGACCAGTCCATTGGGTTCCATGTTTGTTGTGATTTAGACTGGAATCCCTTTAAACATTGACACACCGGTGACTCACTAATGATACAATTTCCATAGGCACCACAAAGGTTGTAAGTGTCACAATTGTCTCTTGGCACTGATGCATACAGGCTCCAAATTGAACTTGCTTCAATCCATATATAGTGTTGACGATAATAATGTTAAGGTATCCCACATAGATTAGATAGAAGAGTTGTGTTAGTAGTCCTATATATAAATAGGATACCTCACAACACATTGTATTCATTCAAAATATAACACAAGAGAGTATTAATAAAGATGTAGCCCCTTGAGCTACATCCTGTGGACGTAGGCTCACATAGCCGAACCATTTGAAAACCTTAGCCTTTAAATTCTCTCTCTCTCTCTCTCTCACTCTTTTATATTTTCCATTCTCATTAGACTTAGGTTTTCTACAAATAATTGGTTTGGTTCATAACCATTCTTGAGATTATTGATTTGTCTTTGAGGTAGTACTCATAGTAAACCTCATTCTCATTGGAGACAAAATTGAACCCAAAAACCGGATTAGGCTTTAATTTTGGTGCACCACTAACCCCAAGGCCATTCCATGGACCACTCCGGTAGTACATCTTAGACCCCTTCCACATAAATATTTCAGGGTTGTCATGAAGTTCAATTCCCCAAGTAAAGTCTCTAGGAGATGGGTCATCCTAATTCTTCCATGCAGATAAACGCCTATCAAGACCGGTCCTTAAGTCCCAACCAAGCTTTGTTCCTAGTAACAATGTATCGCAAGGATAGTTAAAGCTTTGCCACAAATAGTTTTCTGAATTTCTATCATTCCCATCTCTTAGTACTAGATTTCCAGTTTCCAAAAGCTGCAGTGTTGGATTCAAAGCCTGTTTTGTTGAATTTGCAGACCAAACAAGACTACTATTTTGGCTGAGAAGAATAAGATTGCCTATGGTGTTTATCTTCAACACGCCAGACAAGTCTTTGATTGGGTTGTTTCGGTTGGCTACCCAAATAACAGTTATAACTGGGATGTTCTTGTACCATATTCCCAAGTAACGGTTGGTGGAACTACCTGGACTGAAGAAACCAAGTTCAAAGCTTCCATCTGTAGAAGCCAATGCGCTGCCTTCACTTATGGTTTGGGATTGAGTAATGGAGTCAGATGCATTAGAGAACCCAGATAGTAGAAGATGTTGGCACCCACAAACATAAAAGAATTCGTGGGCAATGCTTTATCTTACTAGCTATAGACCTTAGCGAAGTAAATTAAAGCTGTAGCATAATTAAGAGACTGGGGTCAGCTGCAATAGTTTTTCGGGAATAGTACATGGACGGTCCCGATTGTAAGTTGCTCTTTCAACTTTGTATCTCAACCCTCCAAATAGTCCACGCTGGAGTGATATTTAGGGTCCGTTTGGTAACTCATTTCCCTACCATGCTTTTTGTCAAAAACGCGTTTTGAAAATGAAGCTTTGAGCTTCATTCCTGTGATTTTTAAAGCAATTTTTTTTGCAAACCAAGCTTTTTTCTTCTTACCAAACACAAAATTTGGTTTTTACATTTTCAAAATGTGCATTTTGCCTTCCAAACAGGATTCCAAACAGGCATTTACTATAAATCAATCCAGAAAGCAGCTCGAATAAGTTGGATTTTTTTTTTTTTGATAATTCAATAATTGTGGAGGAGAACTTGAATTCTAGATGTCTATTGAAAACATGAAGGGTCAATTGAGTTACAAAACTCGTGCCCAAAAATATGTTATGAGTGCTAAATAGACTGGTCTCATGAAATACTTTCTCTAGAACAAACTTTATAACAGTCTGAAGCACGTGGATGTTGTCTGAAAGGACTGGCAGTCCATTAGTTCATGAGAATTCTACATTTGGTGGCAGGTATTAATATCAGTATACCCGACAGTCCAGTTGTCCGAAGTGCTACGTTGTTGGTCCCTACCAATGACTTTTGATTTGAAACGTCAACAAAGGGAAATGAAAATTGAAGGGGATATTTGTTAATTTCTCCCAAGTAAAAGACGAAGGCCTTCTACTGCGAAGAAGACCTTCCTTTCCGACTCCCTTCTACCATTCACAACAGCCTAGTCACCAGGCTCAGATCCATCCTTATCTCCTACGGGAACCAAGTGAGACACCTCACCGAATCAACACCTCACCTAGAGCAGGTGTCTTCCGAGAATCCCGGGGATGAAGCCCTCGCAGCGTCGCACAGCACCACGCATGAGCCAGCCACCGCTTGACAGATGAAGGGCAGAAAGCTCCCCAGGTGTCCCAAGATCGGACGGCCTCTGGAAGGCCACGTGGAGGACCGAAAGGCATAAAAGACCATCCTCCATCCGTACTCAGGTATGATCAGTAGACTCATATACCCGAAATATCTCTCTGCATTAGACCACCGGAAAAACCCCACTAACAAAGGCATCGGAGCCTCCTAGGCCGGCCCCAAACCGGTGCCCCTCCGATCGCCTTCTTTTCCTCTTGCAGGTCGTCTACACAGCTGCTCGTCTTGACTGCCGTCCACTGATTTCAGAGTTACATCAGTTGGCGCCGTCTGTGGGAAGACGCATATATTTGCCTTTCACCGCACCGATATAAAAGGACTGCATGGTCAGGACGCGATCGATGGAAATACACGCTCAGACGCTCCCCTCCAGTAGCCAATCTCCTGAGGTGGCTGCGATGGAGAAACAAGTACGGGATCTCACTGCAAACCTTCAGGAACTCACTCGACAGAACCAGGCCCTTAACCAGAAGCTCCAGCAACAGGAGGCTGAGAAGCAGAAGGCAAAGGATAAGGGGAAGAGTAAGGAAAGGGGGGATGCTGAGTCTCGACAAGAACAACAACAAGAACAGCAGCAAGAACAACAACAAGAGCAACAACAGGAGCACGGCCAAGAGTAGGAGGATGAGACGAAGGGTGAAAACACGAGGATAACCGTTGAGGAGTCATCGGCCAAATGGGAACAAGAGCTGAAGGCAATGAGGATACAAATGGGGAGGATGAAGGACGAATTTAAAGGACGGACAGCCAAGAACCTTGATGATCTTGTCCACACAACAGATTCTCCCTTCACGAAAGCGGTAATCTCTTTTCCTCTACCATCTAAATTCAGAATGCCTTCTTTAGAAATCTTTGACGGGTCAAAAGATCCCCTCGACCATCTTGAATCTTTCAAGACCGTGATGTGTCTTCAAGGGGTCCCGGACGAAATCATGTGTCGTGCCTTTCCCACTACCCTTAAGGGACCCGCTAGAGTATGGTTTAAAAAGATAACACCCGACTCGGTAGGATCCTTTGCTCAGCTTAGTCGTTTGTTTTTCAACCATTTCATTGGCGCACAACGATACGGACGACCTACTACGCACCTCCTGAATATTAAACAGAAAGAAGGGGAAACTCTGAGATCCTATCTCACCCGGTTTAATAAATAAACGTTATTGGTTGACGGAGCAGACGACAAAGTGGTGTTGACTGCCTTCATCTCCGGTCTTCAGGCAGGAGATTTCTTGTTCTCGGTCTATAAAGATCCTCCAAGCACCATGACAGAAATGATGTATGAGGCTCAGCGGCATATGAATGGGGAGGAAGCCCTTCTGGCTCGAGACCAAACCACAGGAAAGAAGAGGAAGTGGGAGCATCTAGACCGTCCTGCGGAGCCCCATGATACTAGGCCCAAAGCTCAGCGGAACAGAAACAGGAGACATGAGGATAGGACCGGAAGGGGATTCAACGAGAGATTCAACCACTTCACTCCCCTAAACGCTCCTGTAGACCATATTTTCATGCAAATAAGAAATGATCCGGCTTTGAAGTGGCCGGGCAAGTTGTTGACAGATCCTGACAAAAGGCCGAGGGACAAGTACTGCCGTTTCCATAGGGACCACGGCCACAACACAGAGGATTGTTACGACTTGAAGAGGCAGATCGAGGAATTGATCAAGCAGGGAAAGTTACAAAGATTCGTTGAAAGGGGACAGAGAGAGGGCCGCCCTCAAGGGCCCCGTCAACAACGACCTCCAGTGGAAGTCCTTCCACGACCTCCCCCACTAGGAGAAATTCATGTAATAACCGGAGGAGTGGCAGCGGGAGGAACTTCGCGCTCCTCACGGAAAGCTTATGCGCGCCAAATGCGCAACGTGCTGGTAACACAGCAGATGGACAAAAAACCGAAGCTGGAAGACCTTCCCATTACCTTTGCAGAGGAAGATGCCCGCAAGGTCTTCCACCCTCATGACGATGCTTTGGTCGTCACTCTGGAAATTGCAGGTTACTCCACAAGGCGCGTCTTGATTGACAATGGCAGCTCGGCGGATATTATCTACTTGACGGTCTTCCAGCAGATGAGAATTGATAAGGCCCAGCTGCGACCCATCGAGACCCCATTGGTTGGTTTCGCAGGAACCAGTGTCTATCCACTTGGTATAATCACCCTCCAACTCGTAGCAGGTACCTATCCGAAACAGGCCACCAAGAAGGTCGACTTCTTAGTAGTAGATTGCCCTTCTGCCTATAATGTGATAATCGGACGCCCTACTCTAAACCGCCTCCGAGCTGTCACATCAACGTACCACCTCTTGGTCCGTTTTCCAACGGAAAATGGGATAGGGGAGATGAGGGGAGATGAGGGGAGATCAAGCAATGGCCAGAGAATGTTACCTGACCTCCACAAGCACAGAGCCGGTCCATCAAGCACTGATTGTCGAAGAACGACAAAGCATTGCTGAACCAACAGAAGCGCTAGAAGAGATCGTACTAGTAGAAGGCCTTCCTAACGAAAAGAAGACAACACGGATAGGCACCTCTATAAAGGGAGAAGTACGAGAGTCGATAGTGCGGTTTTTAAGGGAAAATGCCGATATTTTTGCCTGGAGCCATGCAGACATGCCGGGCATCAGCACCAATGTAGTAGCCCATCAGCTAAATGTCAACCCCTCCTTCCAGCCTGTCAAGCAGAAGAGGCGGGTTTTCGCCCCTGAGAGAAACGCAGCTGTAATGGAAGAGGTAGACAAGCTACTACAGGCAGGTTTCATAAGGGAAGTTTACTACCCGGGATGGCTTGCCAACGTCGTAATGGTCAAAAAATCCACCGGCAAGTGGCGAATGTGTGTCGATTTCACGGATCTAAACAAGGCTTGCCCCAAGGATAGTTATCCCCTCCCAAGAATCGATCAACTAGTGGATTCTACTGCTGGGCATAAGCTGCTCAGCTTCATGGATGCCTTCTCGGGCTACAATCAGATTCAAATGGCAGAGGAAGACCAAGAGAAGACGGCCTTCATCACTAGTAGGGGGCTTTTCTGTTACAAGGTGATGCCTTTCGGCCTTAAAAATGCTGGAGCTACCTACCAGAGGTTGGTAAATAGGATGTTTCATAACCAGATTGGAAGAAACGTGGAAGTATATGTAGATGACATGCTAGTAAAAAGCAAGAAGGATGATGACCACCTTGTTGATTTAAAAGAGACCTTCCAGGCATTAAGAAGGTATAACATGAAGCTAAATCCTGCTAAGTGTGTCTTCGGGGTCTCTTCCGGCAAGTTTCTCGGCTTCATGGTATCCCAGCGTGGGATAGAAGCCAACCCGGACAAAATCAAGGCTATTTTGGAAATGTCCCCTCCGAAGACCGTCAAAGAAGTTCAAAGCTTAACGGGGAAGGCAGCCGCTCTAAACAGATTCGTTTCAAGATCCACGGACAAGTGCCTACCTTTCTTCAAAGTTTTAAGGAAGGCCTTCCAGTGGACGGAAGAGTGTCAAAAAGCTTTTGAAGAACTAAAGGCCTATTTGACTTCCCCGCTGTTACTTAGCCCTTCCCAGACGGGAGAAGCGTTGTATCTGTACTTGGCCGTATCTGCTTCAGCAGTCAGTTCTGCTCTAATCCGCGAAGAGGGACGCGTCCAGAAGCCCGTCTACTACACCAGTAGGGCCTTAAGGGGCGCCGAGGAAAGATATACCAACATGGAAAAATTGGCTTTTGCCCTACTGATCGCCTCCAGAAAACTTAGGCCATACTTCCAAGCCCATACAATCATAGTCATGACCGACTATCCCATCAGGAAGGCCATGAACAAGCCAGATGCGGCTGGAAGATTGATACAGTGGTCCATAGAAATGGGTGAATTCGACATAGACTACAAGCCACGCACAGCAATAAAGGCCCAAGCTTTAGCCGATTTTATTGCGGAATTCACACACCCGTTAAAGGAAGATGAGAAACCAGGAGAAAGTGCAACCTGGACGGTGAGCATAGATGGATCCTCCACCAAAGAAATGAGTGGGGCAGGAGTCATCCTAGTTTCCCCTGAAGGAGATAAATTTGAATATGCCCTTCAACTTCGTTTCCGTGCCACGAACAACGAAGCGGAATATGAAGCCCTTCTAGCCGGGCTAAGGTTATCCAAAGAAATGGGAATCAAGGCATTAACCATCAAAAGCGACTCTCAGTTAGTTGTGGGGCAAGTAAAGGGCGAATATGAAGCTAAGGAGGAGAGGATGAAAAAATACTTGACGACCGTCAAGACTCTGTTAGCTCATTTCGAAGAAATACAACTGCTCCAAATTCCAAGGGAAGACAATGTAGCCGCCGATCGTCTAGCTAGATTGGCATCATCAGGAATTGAGATAGATGGCCTCATTGAGATCCAAGGAAGACCCTCCACGGAAGAGGAAATAGTGAACTCCATCACCGACAATACAACATGGATGTCACCCATAACCCGTTATCTCATGGAAGGGACACTTCCGGCAGATAGGACAGAAGCGCACAAGCTCAGAATAAGGGCTTCTCATTTCCAGTTGCTAGGGGGCATCCTTTACAAGATGGGGTTTTCACGACCCTACCTTAGATGTTTGTCACCTGAAGAAGCCAACTATGTTATCAGGGAAGTCCATGAAGGGATTTGCGGAAACCATTCGGGGGCAAGATCTTTGGCGCATAAACTCACGAGGGCAGGCTACTATTGGCCGTCTCTCCTACATGACGCCACCCAATATGTGAAGGCTTGTGATAAGTGCCAACGTTTCGTCAACATTCCAAGGGTACCACCGGAGGAGGCCATACCCATCACCTCACCTTGGCCTTTCGCACAATGGGGGCTAGACATCATGGGGCCATTCCCAGTAGGGACAAAACAAGCAAAATTTCTAGTGGTTGCAATCGACTACTTTACCAAATGGGTGGAGGCTGAACCCTTGGCAATAATCTCAGAAAAGAATGTCAAGGGTTTTGTCTGGAAGGCCGTCATCTGTCGATTCGGAATTCCGCGAGTCCTGATCTCTGACAATGGAAAACAATTTGATAACGGACCCTTCAGGGAGATGTGCAGTCAGTTAAACATAAAGAACCACTATTCCTCCCCTAGGCACCCACAAGCTAATGGTCAGGTCGAGGTTACGAACCGGACCTTGCTCAAGCAGATCAAGACCCGGCTCGAAGGGGCAAAGGGCATGTGGGTGGAGGAACTCCCAAGCATACTATGGGCCTACCGAACCACAGTGAGAACCCCAACAAGAGAAACCCCCTTTAAGCTCACATTTGGCACAGAGGCCGTGATCCCCGTCGAAATCCGCCTAACCACCTTCCGGACGACCTTCCACACAGAAGAAGAGAACGAAGGGCAGCTTCGCTTGAACCTTGACCTTCTGGATGAAGCAAGAGGAAAAGCAGCGCAAAGAATGGCATTTTACCAAGGAAGGATGGCTAGGTACTATAACACCAGAGTAAAACTCCGACGCTTTGAAGTCGGCGACTGGGTCTTAAGGAAGGTCACCCAAGCAACTAAGGACCCATCACAGGGAAAGCTAGGCCCCAACTGGGAAGGCCCTTACAAGGTCATCCAATATTACCGAAGGGGCACCTATCACCTAGAGAACCGTCATGGAAAGAAGCTACCTCATCCTTGGAATGCGGAGCATCTCAAGAAGTACTACCCTTAAGGTACGTACACTAGTCACCTCCCTTATGGTTAAGAAGTTTGTATACTCAAACAATGGCTTTTATCTATGAATAGAAGACCATCTTCATTTAGATCATTGTTCAAACCATCTTTATTTGAATAATTGCCCAAGTACGTTTACTATCACCCGAACACTATCAATCGTTGCATTGAAGGGCGTCAACATAACAAGTTAGACACCTACGCGGTGCACAAGTTAGACACCCAAGGGGTGCATAAGTTAGACACCCAAGGGGTGCATTTATACTAGAAGACCTTCAAGGAAGCTCTTCTGTTCTTTATCAAGTCAGACACCCAAGAAGGGGTGCATTTATACAAGAAGACCTTCAAGGAAGCTCTTCTGTTCATCATCCAGTTAGACACCTAAGAAGGGGTGCATTCTTACAAGAAGACCTTCAAGGAAGCTCTTCTGTTCCTTATCAAATTAGACACCCAAGAAGGGGTGCATTTATAGAAGAAGACCGTCAAGCACGTTCTTCCATACATTATCAATATAGATACCCCCGGGGCATGCTTATTGTAGAAAACCATCAACAGCATTCTTCTATGTATTGTTAAGTTGCTCTTGTGCAAAAATGAGCGTTCTGATTTACGAGAGTAAAAGAAATGACAGAGGAAAACTACACAAGGACATAATTTCATTGTTAAAATGGGCCACACCCCTTCCACAAGGAGTAAACATGGCCCTAGCCAAAAGAGTATATTAAGTACTGGCCACACCCCTTCCACAAGGAGTAAACATGACCTTGTTCAGAGCAACATTGTATGTTTCTTCAAAAGAAAACCCTCCTAGTTGAACTATACATGGAGAAAATAAAACTAAGGCGCCTCTTTATCAGTTGAAGGGACAGTGACTCCCTCATCCAGGGAAGCAGCTGGCTCTTCCGCAGAACCTGAGGCCAGACGCCACTCTGGTCGCTACTAGGAAGAACTGAAGGGGCATCCGGCGGAATGGTCACCTGTTCTTTTGACTGGACGTCATCCCCCTCCTCTTCTTCCTCACTATCCCCTTCTGCAACAGTGGTTTCCTCGTCGTCAATGATCTTCACCATGGCCCAATCCTGGACATCCCCAAAAGCGAGAGCAGCCCTCTTCCTGAAATGCTCGAAACCTGCAACATAGTAGCGGCGAGTATCATCCTCGAACTCCTCAGAAGCTTTGAACTCGTTGACGGCCGTATCCCGAGCACTCAAGACCTGTTGTTGAAGGCCCACGATTTTCCGCGACAACTCGTCACGCTCCTTCTCCAAGGCAGACAGACGACCGTCCTTAGCTTTGAGGTCAGTCTCCAGTTTCTTCACTTGGCCCTTCAGAACTCCCCTCTCAGCATTGAGGGTCTCCATAGCCTCTTGATGGGCAGAAGATTGAGCATTGGCCTTCTCAAGATCTGCCTTAAGTTTCGCTGACTCACGCGCTGACATACGAACCCGGTTGCCCAAAACGAACACTTGTCCTGCAGCCTAAAAAAAAAATAATAAAAAAAAAGGGGTCAGAAGAGAAGAAAATATGGAGGCATATTTGAAAATAAAAGGAGAAGAAGACAACCTTCAATGAATCTTGAATCGATAAGCGTAGAAGGTCCAAATCCTCTACATGATCATACACCTCCAAGTCGACCTGCTCGTACATCTCCTTCACCTTGTCCATGGCCCTGGATGAGCTGCTGTAGATGGTGGGCTGAATCTCTTCAAGGTTCACTTCCTTCCCCTTTAATGCTCTAACAGGAGAAGAAGGGACCTCATGGTACACATGGACCTTCTCAGCAGCCCTACCCTTTGTAGCAGGAAGAGGTTTGTCTTGACGGCCTCCCTTCTTAGAACTGGTGCCCTTCTCCATGGGCACCTTCTTCTCAGACTTGGCTTTTTTGGAAAATAAAGCACTCGCGTCAGGAAGGTCGTCCACCTTCTGCGCCGCTTCCCTCAGACGCTTACGCTCAGCCCTGGTAGTCATGCCTGTAACAAAAAGAAGGGCATCAAGAGAAGATCCCACAAGCCTTCATCTAAAAACAGAACAAAGGGAATCACCCACTTCGGTTATATGCCTGGATGGCCTTCAGAACCTCAGCGCTGGGTTCAGGCCCCAAAGACCACTGTGCTAGAGTTATGGGAGACACAAGATCAAGTAATCCTACTGCCCTTCCCTTCTGAAAGTCAGTGACCAGTGAAAGACGCTGTTTTAAACGCTTGGATAGGGAAGGACGGTGAAAAGCTGAAAAGAAAAAAAAAAAAAAAAAGAGTTCACTAAGTAAATCCCCAGAAGGCCGTCAAGCGTAAATACTAAAAACAGGTGACAAAAAGGAAAGGAAGGGAAGTGCACCATTGGCATTGGGAACTCCCCAGGATCGACGAAGGCCATAATGCTCGTCTGCTTCCTCCCCCGGGGTAAACTCAAAATGACTACCACACAAGAAGAAGAACTTCGGCTTCCAGCTCCTATTGGAATTTGGGAGCTCCAAGATAAGCCTCGGCGACCCCCTATGGCGCATGAAACCCCAAACCCCCGGTGTAGAAGGCATGTAAGTCAACTTGTACAAAAAGAAGAACTCGTCGATAGATAAATCGTATTCCCCTTCACTGGCCATCCTCCAAAGGACCTGAAGGCCTGTCATGATCCGCCAGCCGTTTGGATTTAACTGGCTAGGGGATATACCGAGCCGATGAAGGACCTCTCTCTCGAAGGGTCTAAAGGGCAACCTCAGACCGCCAGTTAGGCTATCCTCGTAGAGGGCAACGTCTTCCCCATTGGACGAACACGCTCATTCGCCGTCATCAGGCAATCTAAGCACTACATTCTCGGGGATTTGATATCGGCTCCTTATTCTCACCACATCCTTATCTATTAGCTTAGAAGGGACCCCTTCAGCTATGAAGGGTTTGTTCAGGTTTCGGACCGAAATGGGTATACGGGGCTCCTGGGACACAGACTCTGATGAAGATGACTCGGGGGTCTCGGAAGACCGTCCCTGACTTCCAGGATCCTCAGATCCGGATATCGGCGTCAATGAACGCCCCCCACCAGAAGACGACGACTCCGAAGAGTCACCCACGCCTAGGACCATAAGGACTCGGGATAAAGGTCCTAAAGACAATGCAGCACTCAAACCTCGCCGCAAGGACCTACCGGAATAAAAAAGAGAGGGTAAAGGCGAAGCCTTTTGTTCCCCAACCACTCAAAACACAACCACAGTACAAGATAAAACAAAAATAAGAGAAGGAAGTCGACTTACCGGTAGAAAAGCTGCTGCCGTGAACAGAAATCTCTGAGAACGGTCACCGGAGCAAGAAACTTCCTCGAACTAGAAAAACCCCAAGCCAGTCGGAAAGCGGAGAGTGCAGAGAGCCAAAATATTTTTTGAAAAAAGAAGAAGATACTGGCATAAATGGGACAGTTACGGCATTAAGAGAGGCGGTTGTACCGTGGAGCGTGTACCCATCCCCCATGCGACACGTGTCCCAGCCGGATGGAAAACCGTCATGTCCCATTATGGCCACGAAGCTCAATAAGAAGAAAAAGAAAAACGGGCGAAATTACGGGCCTAACCCTGGCTTTTGATATTCCGAAGGCCGTCTGGGCAAAACGACCACGGAATAGGGGGCAACTGAAGGGGATATTTGTTAATTTCTCCCAAGTAAAAGACGAAGGCCTTCTACTGCGAAGAAGACCTTCCTTTCCGACTCCCTTCTACCATTCACAACAGCCTAGTCACCAGGCTCAGATCCATCCTTATCTCCTACGGGAACCAAGTGAGACACCTCACCGAATCAACACCTCACCTAGAGCAGGTGTCTTCCGAGAATCCCAGGGATGAAGCCCTCGCAGCGTCGCACAGCACCACGCATGAGCCAGCCACCGCTTGACAGATGAAGGGCAGAAAGCTCCCCAGGTGTCCCAAGATCGGACGGCCTCTGGAAGGCCACGTGGAGGACCGAAAGGCATAAAAGACCATCCTCTATCCGTACTCAGGTATGATCAGTAGACTCATATACCCGAAATATCTCTCTGCATTAGACCACCGGAAAAACCCCACTAACAAAGGCATCGGAGCCTCCTAGGCCGGCCCCAAACCGGTGCCCCTCCAATCGCCTTCTTTTCCTCTTGCAGGTCGTCTACACAGCTGCTCGTCTTGACTGCCGTCCATTGATTTCAGAGTTACATCAAAAATCAACTTAAATGCGATACCGACCCTTTTTTATCCATCCAAAAAAAAAAAAAAATGGGCAGCTGTGATTGTCGACTTAGTCTCAAAGTCTCACTTCTGTGTTTATCAAAGAAATTAAAACCATTTTGTTTTGAAAGATATGTGCCTTGTCTCACAGTGTTGATTCAATCGATTGTAGGTCCTGTGGAACTCGACAAGAAAAAAACAAATTTGAGAGCCTAGGGACACTGGTGTGGCCATGGTTTTGTGGCACAACAAGTCCGTGCAACACACCAAATTTCATAAAAAAATTCACAATTATTTTTGGGTCAAGTTTGAATGATAAATAATAAAATGATATCAATTACGGATTGATAAGAATTAATAAAAAAATTTACCAACTCAACTGTTATGAAAACATTACTGTGTAGGAAATGCTTCCAAGGAATATCCTGACAAGGATTTCTTCGATTTTGCTATCGATGATTTCACTGGTTGGGTTTCTAATTTAGTGGTGGTTCCGTTTTTGCTCAGGATTGTAATATCATACTCGGTAATTGGTGAGCCCAATCTCTACTGGGGTTTCTACTTCACAACCATATGCCAAATATATTTTGATAGAATTACCAAACATAGTAGGACCACTCCAACCAAATTGCACATTTTTTGCAAGTTTGCAATCTTCCAAAAAGACTGGACCGAGTTTTGAAAGCTTTTTACATTTTAGTCAACAAGGTCACGTTTTACCTGTTTTTGGACTAAACGGCAGAATTTCTGTGGCGGATAGGCCACCAGTATGTGTTAAAAATATATATTATCCACCCCAACGAAGCAATGCCCAGCATTTTTTTTTTTCTAGATGGCAACATATTAAATGAAGTCAAGTAGTGGTACACTGTTAAATCTATAATTTTTAATCTCAACCATGAAATGAATCAAATGGAAGGAATGTGTCACACATGTTATTATTTGCTTAAATAATTACACCTACATAATAATAATCTCAAAAACTTTCAGCCCATTAGCCTTTGCAATTCATATGACATTTGGCTATCGAGCCTCTAAATTTGTAATAGTCATTTCATTGGTTGAGGATGATTGATTCTTGCTCGATAAAAATGTTTTTTTCCCTGCAATGAAACCAGGCTCTTTGGGTTCAGGTAATGAACTCTCACTTCGCAACATCATAACCACATATGACATGTTAGGCCGATCCTCAGGTTGTTGTTGCAAACATAAGAAACTAATGTGGAGGCAACGTACAATCTCCGATTGGATGCAAGTGTCTTCTAAGCAAGTATCAATCAGTTCTAAAGGCTTGCCTTCTTTCCACAATTTCCATGCCTAAAACATTTCAAAATTTCCAATCAATCTTTGTCTTATCATATGTAAAATAGAAGGTAATCTCTTTTGAGAACTCACATGCCCAACAAGGTTTAGATTATGGTCTAGATGAAAAGACGCTCGATTTTTCTTTCCACTTAATATCTCCAACAACAATATTCCAAAGCTAAAGACATCAGATTTTACAGAAAATTGGCCATCTATTGCATATTCAGGTGCCATATAACCACTGCAAAACATCATTAAGAATGAAACTCTTTGATTAGAAAGAAAAAAAGTTGATAATTGTACATGTTAAGAATACTTACTAAGTTCCAACCACTCTGTTTGTATT
>BKZX01032133.1:29492-43651 GCA_014362285.1 Fagus crenata
GTTGATAATTGTACATGTTAAGAATACTTACTAAGTTCCAACCACTCTGTTTGTATTTCCTTCAGTCTGATCTCCACCAAAGATTCTAGCCATGCCGAAGTCAGAAATTTTTGGGCTCATATTACTATCAAGTAAAACATTACTTGCTTTGAGGTCTCTATGTATAATCCTCAATCTAGAATCTTCATGAAGATAGAGAAGCCCCCGAGCGATCCCACAGATAATGTTGAAGCGCATAGACCATCCTAAAGTTTTTGCTCTCAGTTGATCTAGCAAGTTTCTCAATTATATTAATACTAAGTCCAACTTGAATAATGAAACAAGAAATTGGAATTTAGTTAAATAAAAATAAAAATTTTCGTGAAGTTTTGACAAAAATTATTAGTTTTTAGAAGCTCAAACCAAATATGAAGGAGTCCAAACTTCTGTTGGGCATGTATTCATAGAGTAGCATGTTCTCCTCTCCTTCAATGCAACAGCCCAAAAGCCTAACAAGATTTCGGTGTTGCAATTTGGCGATCAACACAACCTCATTTTTAAACTCACTTAATCCTTGTCCAGAACTCCATGAAAGTCTTTTCACAGCAATTTCTTGTCCATCTATTAGTGTAGCCTAGAAATTCACATTTGCAAATAGATCGATTATATTGATATTGAATATGATGAGTATTTTTTTTTTCTATGATCTTTATAAAAGTGTGTTACACATTTACCTTGTATACGGGTCCAAAGCCACCTTCACCGAGCTTGTTGTTGCTTGAAAAGTTGTTAGTGGCAGTAGTTATGGTAGCTAGGTTGAACAATGGGAGCTCCACGTCTTCTCTTTTGCCTTCAGCATTCTGATCTATCATCACATTGCCCTCCATCATCACATTGTTCTCCATTTTCTCTAATAAGAGCAAGATGGGCTTCCCATTATACATAAGAAACTAGAATATGGCAACTAGTTTGATTATGTTAGTAACTATGGTACCTCGAATGTAGTTACATGATTATGTTAATGCAAGTTCCCTTCCAATGCTTTAATTCCTATGTAATTAGTTTATTGTAGCATCAAATTTATTTCCTTTGCAGTCATGAATTACTTTGAAATGGTTTAACGCATAGTGACTTAACCTTGAATATGCATGTTTAAGTTCTGCACTTAGTCACAGTTAATGTAGCAAAAATAATTTAGCCTCGAATAGCTTAATTTCACGTTCCACGTTTTATCATGATCATCAAATTTACTATACGCAATTACGCCTCTGGCAAAGTCTTCTTTGTTGAGGCATCCCCGAGCCCACAACCCTTAAATATGAAGTCAGATAGCATCCTCGATATTGCCTTAAGGCTAGAACAAGATGTAGCCTTGAAGCTACATTGAAGTGCTAATTTTCCATTGAATAAACACACTTGCTTCAAGTACTATAAGTGATTCCAGTTTGCACAAAATCCTGGTCTAGTGACACTGTTTGACTTACATAATATTTTCAAAAAGCTTATACAAATTTTCTTCCTTAGCATGATTTTTACTAAGCTCAAATGGGTATATACATCATATCTTTCCTTGTTCATCATCTTATTAGGTGCTATGTTCTTTTCTAGAAGTTCAATTAAACAAACAATCATGCAATATCTTATTCAAGACTGGGTCAGAGAAAGTAATATTACCTTTTGTCCTTTTGCAAATGCAGTTGCAATATCTTATTCAAGACTGGGTCAGAGAAAGTAATATTACCTTTTGTCCTTTTGCAAATGCAGTAGGCAATAATGAAGAGCACCCCCAAAACCACGGCAATGGCAATGGCAACAAATACTATCACTATCACGTTCCTCTTTTGCTTATCTTTCACCTCTTCATGGTTGAATTGGCCATAGAAAAGCAAAAATATACACTTTAATGCAACAAAACAGATTAAAACAAAGATTTGCAAAAGTATTTAAGATGCACTAATCTTTAATACAATAAAACAGATGGAAACAGTTTCAATGGCACATCAAATTATAAAAAAAGTGATGTTAAAAATATTATAAATTTTAGGCATAATTACATATTTAGTTGTCATCATTTGGCCATGTTTGAAAAAGGTTATTGTTGTTAACTGTTCGATAAAAAAAAGGTGATGGAAAGAGGTTCGCTGAACCAAGAATGGACATTTTGGACACAAACAAAAAAAGTAAAAGGACTTAAATGAAATATTCTGAAAATAGAGACTATATTGAAACATGAGACAAAGATTAAAGACAAAAATGAAACACTTAAACACTTAACATGATAGGGATCATTTGAAACATCTGGCAAAGGTTGACAACTTAATTTGTAATTAAACCTAAAGTTTACTACATAAGCTTAACAAACTCATATGTTATTAATAAAAATAAATAAATAAATAAAAATTCAGATATTCATTTATTATATTGTTAAAATCTATCAAATTACATTGTCTTGTCAAAATCTTATCTTATATAGTAAAATTTGTAGTAGGTTTAGCATTTTCCATATACAAATTCAGGAGCAACAAAGAAGATAGGCACATACCTTGGTCTGAAGCAGGCATTCGAATATATACATCTTGCCCATTAGCATCCTGCCCGTTAGTTGAAATCTGTCTAATATCAATTAGATCTCCATACCATATGGCGCAGCCACTTCCACCTTCACTGATATTTGAGTTTGCATAAGCCATACACGAACAGTTGTTCAAACATTTGAATCTGCATTCCTCAAGATTCATACTTCCGTTCACCCAAGAATGCGTGGTATCTGGCAATTTGAGCCCAACAAATTTATCAAACCCAATTTTATCTTTATCCTGGCAGCTCAATTGTGTTGTGCGTACGCATCCCTTAGACCACTCATTTGGATTCCATGTTTCTTCTGATTTTGGCTTGAATCCTTCTAAACATTGACAGATAGGAGACTCACCAATCATACAATTTCCATAAACACCACATAAATTATAAGTGTCACATTTGTCTTTTGGATAAGATGAATACACACTGAATTTGTTATCTGCTTCGACCCACCTCTCAAGCACGTATTTGGTTTGGTTCAAAACTAGTATTGAGATTACAGACTTATTTATCATGTGGAATATGTAATATACCTCATCTTTATTGGAGATGAAATTGTATTTGAAAACCTGGTTAGGCTTCAACTCTGGTACACCACTGTGACCATGGCCATTCCATGGGCCGGTTCTGAAGTACTTCACCGAGCCTTTCTTCATTGCTACCTCGGGGTAATTATTGTGTTCAATCCCATAACTCAGTTCTCCAGGAGATGGATCATCTGGACTCTTCCATGCAGATAGGCGCCATTCCAAACCAGTCCTTAAGTCCCATCCCATCTTCATCCCTGGTAGCAATGTATCACAAGGATAATCAAAGCTTTGCCACAAATAGGTTTCTGAGTTTTGTTCTTTCTCATCTCTTACTACTAGATTTCCTGAATCTAAAAGCTGTACTATTGGATTTGAGGCCACTTTTGTTGAATTTGCTGACCAAGCAACAGTGCTCTTCTGGCTGAGAAGAACAAGACTACCTGTGCTTTTTACCATCAACACGCCAGACAAGTCTTTGATTGGGTTGTTCCGGTTTGCTACCCAAACAATTGTTCTAGCTGGGTTATTGACATTGTTGTACCAAATTCCCAAGTAGCGGTTAGTGGACTTACCTGGAGTGAAGAACCCCAAGACAAAGCTTCCATCTTTAGAGGCCAAGGTCGTGTTCTCACTGAGGGACTGAGATTGAGTAATACTGTCAGCAGCATCCGAGAATCCAAAGAGGAAAACAAGACAACATGAACTCATAAACAAAAAAGTAAAAATGTCCATGGCTTTCTGTTCTTAGAGCTCTTAGCCAGCATGTTAACCAGAGCAAAGACTAAAACTTAAAGGTGATTGAGTAAAGCTCATGGCTCTTCTGTCTAGCTAGCATTGTTAGAAAATTTTAGATTTTGGTGTGAACAATAAGTTCCTATATGGTTATTTAGAGGCCCTTTGACTCTGTATGCAGTTTGATCCACGCTTATAGACAAAGGAGAGACTACTGAGGAAAAGAAGTGTTAGAACAATTGGGTATTCATTGTGTTCCGTTGGTTATCTTTGAGCCAAGTATTTGATTGGTTATCTTTGAGCCAGAAGAAACATGCCCCACATATTTAAATGGGAA
Organism: Fagus crenata; assembly: GCA_014362285.1. Lineage (NCBI taxonomy): Eukaryota > Viridiplantae > Streptophyta > Magnoliopsida > Fagales > Fagaceae > Fagus > Fagus crenata. Next base: position 33,648 of record BKZX01032133.1, read on the forward strand.
CCAGAATTTTGTATTTTTTATTTTTACTTCTGTATTTAATGGGAACTGGGCTGGTAGGAACTTTGACTCTCTATGCAGTTTGATCCACGCTTACAGACAAAGGAGAGACTAGTGAGGAAAAGAAGTGTTAGAACAATTGGGTATTCATTGTGTTCCGTTGGTTATCTTTGAGCCAAGTATTTGATTGGTTATCTTTGAGCCAAAATAAATGGGTGAATCACAAGTCATTTGAAGTAGGCCCAAGTTGGGGTGTTATGCTTCATGAGGAGTATAACATGGGCTTGGGTTTCTACACATTCAGTTATTAAGCTTTGCCGATGTTTTAAAATGGATATGTCCTTTAAAAGATGAATTTCGACTAAATGTGTAAAGGAAAAAAAAAAAAAAATCATACCTACATGATGATTGTTTTGTCAATTCATGTAAACAAGCAAATATGACCTTTAGTTTTAAGTTCCATATTTTTTTTCCTTTTTCTCTTTTATCTCAAAGTGTACCTCGTCCTTCTCCTTCATATATATTAAGGAGAAAAAAAAATCCATCTAAGAAGTTTTGAAGATATTGTTTTTGGGCAATTTTGTGCCAAAAGTTTAAGAGGGTATGGCAAACCACAAAACCATATCAACTAAGAACAAAATAACTGATTTAATTGTTTTTAGTTTGATAAATTTTTTAGTTCAAAAAACTAATTCAAAATGGGACTAGATATATTCTAATATAAAAAGAGTTTAACTTCAAAAACAAACTCTCCAAAATCAAAATTTTAAATTTTAGTGTCTTGGCATACATAGTCCCACAAAACATAGTTTTAAATCTGACGACATGAATTGCATGTTAATCAAAAATGGTTCTACCACCTGAGCGCTAGCCGAGTTTGTTGGCCAGGAGGTGCGAGGTTCTTGGCCTGACTTGATGTCTCTAGTTCAATCCTTGGGTGAGTCACTTTGACTTACCTTGTTGCATGTAGGGAAACTTTTGTGTGGTTGGTGCATGCAATTAAGGGTTTACTCTCCAAGGGTGACTCCAAAGGGTTCTACCTTGACGAGGTTCCCACATTTAAAAAAAAAAAAAAAACTGGTTCTGTTTTTTTGGTACTCACTAAATAAGGGAGTGTTCATTTTCTTTTCTCCTCTGCCTTTCAATTGGTACTGGTTCTGCTTTTTTCTTTTCTTTTTTTTTTCCTTGAGAAAATGTTTGATACCTTTTATCTTTCAATCATAGTAGACTATTCAACAGTGTGCCAATCCTTTTATCTATCCATGAAAACAATCAAATTATGACCTTCTTTTTTTCTTCTTCTTTTTTATTTTTTTTTATTTTTTATTATTATTTTTTTTCTAAATCTCTGATTAATCATGTACAATATTTTTTTTCCACAAACATCAAACAGTAATGGCAACTCTTTCAAAATCATGTACATGCCTTCCTTTCAAAATCAAAATACCACGCGCATGCCAACTCTTGACTCTTGCAAGAGGAAAAGTCTAATACAAATTAATGAAGACAAGTATGGCACCATCACAACAAGTTCGTCATGGAATTTAGTCCACATTCTTGAAAGAAGATATTTGTGCAACTTGCAAGAAGAAAACTTCAACCATATAATCAAGACAAATATGACACCACTTTGAACGAAGACTTAAGGTATAAGGGCAAATCAAGATATCTAAGGGATAGAATTTTAGTGGTACTCATGAGATGAGGATTACTTTCTAACTTTGAAGTAAGGCTATCATATTCAATTTGCTTCACTCAAAGAGAACCTTGTCATTGATTGAGAAAAGACCACCTATAGGCACAACTGCTATTGTGGCAACCCTTTGCATCTCACAAGTATGTCACTTTTTTTTGGTAATAAATGTGTCACTTGATAACTCAACCAACTCAGGGGGACAATGCCCCCTTTAGAATGGAACACCTTCTTGCAGATGAACTCCCAAGCTTTTTCTGAAGGTAGAGTTGGTAGGTACACATGATAAAAAAGTAGATTCTTTGTTAGTGGGTGCATACTCACTTTGGGTTGTGATCTAAGAAGCATGGATATGATACGACACACAACACGGTGACATGACAATTCTTGAAAAATTAAGATATGACACAGTGTTGATACGACAATTAATTAATTAATATTATCTTTAGGTATTTCCTATTTATTTATAGCCACATTTTATGTTTATTTAAAGTTTTAAAAATAAATAACAACTATCAAATCTTTCAAAATATATCTAAAATCAAGGGAATTTTTTAAAATATTTTTTTCTCCTAATTCAGGAGTGTTCCTAGCATATTCGACATGGATACGCCATGGGTTTTGTAGTATCTGTGCTTCTTAGGTTGTGATTATTATTGTACTACCTTTGTCATTATAGGTAAAGCAAGTGTAATATAATGTAAATGTAAAAATTGTATTGCTTATGTAAATCAGGTACATCATGTGTAATGCTATACATCATAAAGTAATAGTCCCTCAACTGTCTTTGTTTGAATTGGGAAACCAGATACATCATCCACAAGAGCCTCTACCACCCGAGACATAAGACTTTCTCTTTGTTCGGGGAATGTCCTGTTTTTGGGATTCTCATAAGAATTAAGCTCATGATCCTCCTTGACATTCTTCAACTACTATCTACCAATACTTTGAGGTTATGAAATCAATATTTAGTACAGTATAATGCACATTGTTTAATCATACTAGTCGCAAACCCGCGCGACGCGTGAAAGTTAATGTCTTAATTTTGGGTGCAAAATATAAGAAATTTATTTATAATGTAGACCTGTGAACACCTGTAATATCAACTTCTTGAATGGTTTCAATTATCATCAAATTTATTTATAATGTAAATTAATTTTGATTCATTTTATTTCTTTTGTTGAATATGTATTTATTTATTTATTTTTTTGGTAGTTTGAAATGTGGTAGGCAAGATCGATAAAGAAACTTTACGGATTAGATTTAGGATAGATCATACTTTTTGGTTAAACAAAATAACTAAGAAAATATATTTATCATAGGATAATTAAAAATTTTAATATAATGTAATTTTTTTTTTTTGCATAAGTTGAATATAGTCCAATTTTTATAAAACATGATTCATGTTTATATTTACCATATGGATCAAGGTTCCAACCAAAAACAAAATAAAGGATACTTAAAATAAGAAGAAGGACAAATAAATATATAGGCACATGATTAAATGATCAAACCTAAATAATTTTCATAACTCATTTCTAGCTCACGTGGTTTCATTATAACAAATCCATTCACCTTTCTCCATTGCCAGCAACAAAAATTAATTGAAATACATAAGAAAAAGAAAAAAGAAAAAAAGAAGAAGGAACTATTGATGAAAATTGATAATTATGATTATTATTAAAAGATATTTATATTGTGTTTATATATGATTTATATTTTAGTGTTAGACATTTATTATAATTGTGTTGTATATAGTGAATAATATATTTTTTATATTAAAGAAAAATATGATGTGTCAAGATTTTAAAGGAAGGTTTAATTATAGAATAAAATTTATATTCAATTAGAAAATATATATTAAAATAATGATGTGTAAAATTGTGAGATTTCAAAAGCTTATGTGGTGCAATATTATGAGGTCAACCAAAAGTAAAAAAAGTTTTGGTTTTACATTATAGTATATATATATATATATATATATATATATGTATGAAAAACTTTGACTTAAGCATTAGAGAGCCTTTCGATCACTCTACCTTATTTTGCAAGTGTTCGTGATTCAGACTAATTGTGCAAAAAGTAGGAATCACATTCCTTATAAGTGATAGTGTGATACCCATCTATCATGTAATCTCATTGTTCTCATAATTATTTCAATTACAATCCATTCTACCCTATCATAAACCTTGTTAATGTTTTCTACCCTTACACCTATTTTTCATATGGTATAAAATACTCAAAGCACCTAACACATTATCAATGATTAATTTTCCAGAGACAAACACACTTTAATTTTTAGATATGATATTAGGAAGAATTTTCTTAGATTGATTTGCAACCACTTTCGAGATTAAAACGATGTAGCTGTAATTAATGTTTTTTAAACAACCCTCCTGAATAAGCATGAAAGAACCTCAACCACCTCTGTGACACTGGAAATAAATCGGAAGTACTGTCCGAAACCAGAACACATTGTTGAATTCTTTTGTACCAAAGCTTTAGTGGAAGGGTTAGTTGAAAAGTTTAATTGCCATCAATTATTATATAGACTCTAGTACATATTTATAGCCTGGGCCATTCATTGCTTTGTTGTGGTGGATATTATATATTTTAACACATACTAGTGGTCTGTCCAAAAAATAAAATAATTCAACCTTTAAGATGTTTCCATTTTGGCCTCTTTAGGCTTGAACGTCAAATCCTTTTCTGCTATTTCTCTATCTGACAAAATTTATAAGGCTTTGCTTATGGAGAACCACAGAAATTATGCCGTTTAGTCCAAACACAAGCGAGGACAACGTGACCAGGTTGGCTAAACTGTAAAAAGCTTCAAACCATAGCTTTTAGAGTCGATCCAGTCTTTAATTTGGAAGGTTGCAAACTTCCAATAGGTCTTTAAAAGGTGCAATTTGGTGGGACTAATCTGATTTTGATGTTAGTGACTTTTTGGAACTAAGTTATTTGATTTTTTGCTAATTGTTTCATATTAAAAGTGACATCATATACATTCAAAAACCTTTCAATTCAAACCATAAATTATTGTGTAATTCTCTCATTGAAAATTGCTTCAACAAAATGACATCATTTAAAATAATATCTATATAAAAAAGGACTTGTGTGTTGAGATAACTACGCAACGTTATTTTGTTTAAACGTTTTACACTACTGAAAAAATTACATTTTGAAACAACCACACAACGTTATTAATTACTAGCGTCACATTAAAAGTAATTTTAGGGTTTAAAAGGTAATTAGCTGAACATTTTCAACATTATGCAATCATAGGAAATGACTACTATAATAATATTATCGAATTGCCCCAAAAAATTGAAAATTACTAAAGTTATATATACTACAACAAAAAAGGGTATTAACAACATTAGATTAACAACATGTATATTAAAATGTTGTGAAAGAATGATTTAACAATATTCATGTTAGGCATGTTGTTAATGTAAAATACAGTAACTCCCTTTTACCACGTGCTATTTCGAGAATGTTGTTAGAACAAATAATAACAATGTTTTAAAAAAAAAAGTTGTTAATTTAAAGGTGTTTACAACCTCTAAAAAAAAGTTGTTAATTTAAAATGTTTTTACAACTTTTAAAAAAAGTTGTTAATTTAAAGGTTTTTATAACATTTAATGCATGTTGTGACAAGTATAAGTACTATATTTTCTCAAAAGAAAAAAGGGTAAACTACACTATTGGTCCCTAACGTTTAACCAAGTTGCGCGTTTGGTCCCTAATGTTTAAAATGGGCAGAAATGGTCCCTAACGTTTCAAAACGATGCACCATTGGTCCTTCTGTTAGTTTCCGTTAATTTGGTGTGTATGTGGCTAACGGAATTATGATGTGGACAATTTTTAATTGACATGTACTTTTTTTTTAATGACAACTAAGATATGACATGGCATACCCATTTAAAAATAACCTAACCCAAAAAAAATTAACCAAATCCAAATAAAAAAAGCCCACCCAAATTAAAATTAACCCACCCCACCCAAATCAAATTAACCCTAAAATTATATTACAAATTAGTGCTTTCTTCCTCCCTTGTTCTTCACTGCAACACTGAACATCTTAGCTTGGGATATTAGCTATGGTGGAGCCTAATTCAGTTTTTCTCATCCCATAATTTTATGGTGGTCACCTTATTGTGCCATCATTTCTTAATGTCTTAGCTCCGTTGTCAAATGTTTAGTTGAAACCAGAAAGGTGTTATATTGGCAATGATAATGGCGCACGTCAAGTTAACCGCCATAAACTAAATGGCCAACTGCTAGACACCATACCTAGGACCACTTCCAAACCATGTGCCCAGCGTTAACTCTCTTGAGGTTGATCAGGCACTAATTGTCAATCAGTCAATCACAATCAATGCCAAGCTAATATCCCAAGCTAAGATGTTCAGTGCTGCAGTGAAGAACAAGGGAGGAAGAAAGCACTCATTTGTAATATAATTTTAGGGTTAATTTGATTTAGGTGGGGTGGGTTAATTTTAATTTGGGTAGGCTTTTTTTATTTGGATTGGGTTAATTTTTTTTGGGTTAGGTTATTTTTAAATGGGTATGCCATGTCATATCCTAGTTGTCATTAAAAAAAAAATATACATGTCACTTAAAAATTGTTCATGTCATAATTCTGTTAGCCACATATACACTAAGTTAACGGAAACTAACGGAAGGACCAATGGTGCATCGTTTTGAAACGTTAGGGACCATTTCTGCCCATTTTAAACGTTAGGGACCAAACACGCAACTTGGGTAAACGTTAGGGACCAATAGTGTAGTTTACCCAAGAAAAAAAGATAAAGTGCTATAAAAAATTTTGCCGGGAAACAATTCCCGCTTGCGTGGGAAGCCAAAGTAAAAAAGAGCCCAAAAAATTTAAAACACCTAAACAAATCTAATTATTTGGCCGGCCCTAATTCTCTCCGTCAACACACGTACGCTCAAGTCTGTTTCTCTCTTCCTCTCCCCGTCTCTTCCTCTCCTTCTCACGATCTTCTTCCTTCCAACCTCACCATCACTCTCTCTCATTGCCAATCTCTTCCTCTCACCTGCCGCTCTCCCTCTTACTATTGCTCAAAGATCCATTCTTTAGGTGTAAGTGGTAAGTGATATTTTAAACTCTTTACTTTCAATCCTTCCTTTTTATTATATGTTGTTTTGGGGTTTCATTAGAATTTTTTATTTTTGTTTTCCTGTAAAGAGTCACTTGCAGGTGGGTATAAGTCTCTCTATTTCTTTGAACATATATATATATATTTTTTAACTATTTAACAATAAACTACTATTGCAGATTTTTTATTTTTTAATTGTATTTCATGAACCCTAGTTTATTGTATTTCCATAACCTTTGCCGACTTTAATTGTTAGTTCCTAGATTTGCCAGCATGCCGACTTTGTTAGTTCTTAAGTTTGCCGACTCTGTTAGTTCTTAGGTTTGCCATCTAATATCATCATGAACCCTAGAAAGTATACAAAGGACAAAACCTTATAAATACAAAAAACCTTATAAATACAAAATCCTCCTTATCTTTATATATATATATATATATGGATCATTCTACAGTACCCACGTGGGTATCGTACCTCTAAATGGGTAACCTGCTATAACAGGTCACCAAAACATCACATTCATGGTACCATCATCACATTTGATGGTACCAATATCACATATAATAGTACCTTTATCACATTATTTAGTACCTTTATTTACTTCACATATAATAGTACCTTCATCACAATTATGGTACCTGGTACCAATATCATATATGATGGTACCTTACATCACATATAATTGTACCTAACATCACATTGGTTAGTACCTTAATTTTGTGTTACATTTTATGATACCAACATCACATGTAATGGTACCAAATATCACATATGATAGTACCTTCATCACGTTTTCAATTAAAAGAGGGATTAGACGGTAACGGGTTTCAATTTTAATTGGAATAAACGGTCAAGATTAAAACACTTAAAATAAATGGTTAATATTTTAAGTGGGTATGGTACCCACAAAAAAACTGTGGGTACTGTAGAATGACCCATATATATATATATATATATATATCCTATATATACTGCAAGCTGGAAAGCCATATTGTACTTGCTCACGGTAAGCTTTAGTTACATTAATTTGTTTTTTTTTTTTTTTTTTTTTTGAGTCAAACATTAATTTGTTATTTACTTATCAATAACTTGATGATTTTGATAATATCTTAGTCCTTTTTCTTGCCGCAACCTAATGGAAAAGAAAAAAGAAAACTATAATAAACTTGAAGGAATTTGGGCAGTGGTTTTCAACGGTAAGACTGGAGGAAAATAGGTGAAAGACATAGACTTTTATTGCAAGAGTAAAATACAATAAACTACTATTGCAGATTTTTTATTTTTTATTGCAAAAAGCCATAGACTCACGTACATTTACACTTTTACTGCAGATTTTTTGCTCATCAATAAAGCATAATATAACACTTCCAATTTCTGCAGTGAAACTTCGTAATAGATTCTTATACACTGCTGGTGAGTCTAGTACTTTTGATGCCAAACTCCAATCCTAAGCCTTTTTGCAAAAGAAATATTGCAAGAGTGAAATTTTATAAAAAAAATATATATATATGAATTATATTCTTAATATGTCCTATGTTTTATTGAATGCAGCTTTGGTCTCTTTGCAATTAACTCGGGTAATAGATTTAGATTTGCTCGTGCGTATTGTAAGGCAGGTGAGTTTTTTTTTTTTTTTTTTTAATTCACAGAAAGTTTTCAATTTTGATATCATTATTGAATGTGCTAGAATTATGTTTAGAATTACTTTGTAACTTGTTTTGTTTGTATTAGTCTCTGCCATAAGGCTTTGGCTATGGTGCTTTCGAATGGATAAAAGTCATTTGTGTGTATGATTAGGTAAGAAACTTTCTTTGGTGTAGAGGAGATTCTATTAATTGGGCTGCTCACGATGGATAAAGAATGGGTGCATCTTTCAAGTTTTTTTTTTTTTTTTGAACCTTAAGCACTATATTGCATAACTAATTAGTTGCACCAACATGATTAGATTAATTAAATTAGGACTTTTGATTTGTAGAGTTACAGAGGAGTATAGAGTTGGAGCACATAACTTTGTTAATATGGCTCATGTGAATGAAGGGAATATAGATACAATTGTTTGCCCTTGTGTATTATGTAGAAACCTAAAACACCTACATTCTGAGGAAGTGTACGAACACTTAGTCATACATGGGATGGAAAGTCTGGGTAGATGAAGTGAAATATTCAAATGTACCATTGTACCGGTCTACAAGTGAATTCTCATCACTTAATGAAGCAGTAGGAAGTATAGTTGCTTGGCCAAAAAAATTCATTAATTTGCTGTAATGGACGTATAGTTTAAGCTCTCATCTTAGATATTTGTGATTCTAAGTTAATGTTATTGTTTGTATCCTACTATCATTAAATTTATGAATTTATGCTTCATTTTGCAGGTGTTAGTCAGTATGAAAGGAATTAAGAAAGAGGATTTCATGGAGACATGTTGCTCGCGTAGGAGTTTGGAGCCCTTTACTTCTTGAATTGAAAATAGTTTAAACATTGATTGATTGAAGTTAAAGATCATCTAGCCAATTTGATTTATTTGTTGAATATTATGTCTTTTTTTTCTTTTGAAGCGAAACTAGCTCGCAGCGTACTATTTGAATTGAAACTAGTTTACTATTCTAATTGAAATTAAACTTTAAAGTTTAATTATATAAAGTGTATGTGTGTTGGTAATCTTGTGTTGCTTTTTGTGTTGATATAATGTTTGGATTATGATTTATATAAACATGCCTAAAAAAAAAAAACGGGTTTGTAGGTGTAACATCCCCCATGGTTCTACATATGGGGGACGCGCTCTGTGGGATTTAAGTTTGAGGAATAGCTGTCCCACAGAGATAAAGGACAATATTGAGTAGTACTCCAAGGGTATCAGAGCCAGGGATGTTACTCTAGGTAGCCATTAAAAGAATAAAAAAAAAAAAAAAAAAAAAAGGTGTATAACACAATTTTCTATGAATGTTGTCAAAACATATTCAAAACACTCTTCTACAACGTTTAGAAAATGTTGTTAAAGGAACAAATAGACAACATTATTTAATGTTGTACTAACATGTATAGACAATGTATGATAAATGTTGTCTAACATATAAAGACCACATTCAGTAAACGTTGTAAAAAGACTTTTAACAACATTTTTTAAGTATGGTCTTTACATGTTACAAGAACATTTTTCGAACGTTGTTAACTAGATATTTAACAACAT
>BKZX01032133.1:43751-59410 GCA_014362285.1 Fagus crenata
GTTGTTGAAAGTCTAACACTTTCCACAACACCTCATCCTACAACATGCGCTAAAATGTTGTAGAATCGTTTTAACAACATTTTTTACATGTTGTAAAAAGCTTTTTTTGTTGTAGTTACTATCAATTTTTTTTTTCTTTTTTTTTTTTTAGGCTAACTAAGTAAGGAGGAGCATATTAGTATTATATCAACAGCAAACTAAATAAATTTCTTAATTATATTTTGTATTGCATTTAAAAGCTGACATGTTCATTTATCAGTCTAAGATTTGTAATATTCTATCATCACTCAAAAGAGATAGGTATTACTAGGAGTCTTCTAACTCGACTACTCGGCAAATTTTAGTTTTTTCAATTTAGACCTCCAAGATTTAAATCTATTCCCCAAATATCGAGTTATAAAAAAATAAAAAAATAAAATAAAATAAATTAGCGCTTAAATAAAATCCTTGTTCTTTGCTTGAAATATGTAAATAGAAGCTCGTGAGTCACTTCCAATGTAGACTCCATCAGTTTGTAACACAAGGAAAGATTTAGCTTTTGTCATGGGATAGACATGCGTCCAAGTCAACAGCCGTGTTGTTCCGGGTTTATGACTTTGATGTTTCTACTGCTCCGTGATTAATAGAGATCTGTCTTCAACTTTGTACTCAATAGTAACCCAAAGAGGTCTAGAACAAGAAATCAATGGGTGTTCTTTCTTCTATGTTTGTTATTCCAAATTTACTCTTTTTCTTCTTTGAGACCACCTATGGTATAGATAGCATTACTTCAACCCAATCTTTAGCTGATGGCAACACCTTAGTGTCCAAAGATGGAAACTTTGAACTTGGTTTCTTCAGTCCTGGAAGTTCCAAGAATCGTTACTTAGGAATTTGGTACAAGATCCAAGATAAAACCGTTGTTTGGGTTGCAAAGAGAGACAATCCTATCAATGACTCATCTGGCATTTTGATGATAAACAGCACTACAAGTTTTGTAATTCTCAGTAATAACAGTGTTGTTTGGTCAACAAGCTCATTGAAACAAGCTCAAACTCCATTGTTGCAGCTTTTAGATACAGGAAATCTTGTCCTAATAGATGAGAAAAGTGGAAATTCATATGAGTATTTGTGGCAAAGCTTTGATTATCCAACTGACACAATTTTACCAGGGATAAAACATGGGTGGGATTTGAAGAGAGGTCTTAATAGGCGCTTAATTGCATGGAAGAACTGGGATGACCCATCTAGTGGTGACTTTACCTTTGTGATGACACTTCATAACTACCCAGAAGCCTATTTGTTCCAAGGCAAAGAAAAATACTTTCGCACTGGCCCTTGGAATGGCTTTGGGTTCAGTGGTTCACCTGGACTAAAGCCAAATCCTGTGTTTAACTTCACATTTGTTTACAATCAAGATGAGGTTTACTTCATGTATACCCTCAAAGATAAGTCACTTATCTCAAGAGCACTTCCAAACCAAGCCAACTCTTTGTTTCAGCGTTTCACATGGATAGAAGTAGCTAAAAGTTGGAAGCTTTATTCATCTGTGCCTGCAGACCACTGTGACAGTTATGGTGTTTGTGGAGCTTATGGAAGGTGTATCACTACTGAGTCTCCGGTTTGCCAATGTTTAAATGGATTCAAACCCAAGTCACAACAAAAATGGGATTCAATGGATTGGTCTCAAGGATGTGTACGCAATAAACCATTGAATTGCCAGAAACTAATCACACATGAGTTTGTCAAATTTCCTAATTTGAAACTCCCAGAGACTACATACACATGGGTGAACAAAAGTATGAATCTCAAGGAATGCTAGGAAATATGCTTGAGCAATTGTTCTTGTACGGCTTATACAAACTTAGATATCAAAGAAGGTATGGGCTGTGCTATCTAGTTTGGTGATCTATTAGATATTAAACAGATTCCTAATGGTGGACAGGATCCATATATTCGAATGCACCCTTCAGAATTAGGTATGTATGTTTTATTTTTGTGAAAGAAAATCCTCAACGAGTATTTTGATCAGTCATGGAAGTTTAAATTGTTATTTCCATTGTCTTTCAATTTGTTTTCTTTTTCTAGAAGTTAATCTTTTTTTTCTAGTTCTGTTTTGAACTTTGACTGAATTTGCTTTGCCTCTTCTAAATCCAATATCAAGGGACAAGAAATCACCATAAGAAGAACATAGCAGCGATAGTTGCATGTTCCATTGTGGTAGTTTCTGGGATGCTCTTAGGTAGCTATTACGTTTGCAGCAAAGAAAACTTAAGAGGTAAACTTTCTTATATTTATAGTGTAATATCTACTAATTACTCTAAATAAATCGATAATCTATTATATCTATTATATATAAACTAATAGGTAAAGCTGAGAGATTTTTTTTTGTCTTCTCCAAAACCTGCCACATCAAATTTACTCTTCCTGGATCAATCCAACTCTCCTGCCTCTCAAGTCTCAACTCTCTCATAACATTTCAGGTCCGGCCCACTTTCCTTTTTTCCTTTTGTTGGGCTTTTATTATTTTTAAGTTTTTTGGCTTTTGAGTTTTGTCCATTTATTTTTTTTATACCCTAATTGTTACGTCTCTCTCTCTCTCTCATCCCACCTTTCCGACTTCTCTCCCTGTCAAAACGTAATCCTCTATTCCCTCTTCCCAGTGGCAGTGCTCTGTTTCACTTTTAAGTTTTAACGCTTCAATTTTCTCTTCCTGTCAAAATATAAACAGCCATTATCGCATCCACATATTACTTCCTCTCTCTCTCTTCTCTCTTCTTCAAGTACTTAATCGTTTCTTATCTTCCTTTGCCGTTACATCTCGCTGTACACAGAGGGCAATGAACCGTTGTAACAGTTCTTCCAAGTAGAACCCAACTCTCATTATATACCTTTGATTTTGTTCTCTCTCACCTTTGCGGTGCCCTTCCTTCCCCCCATCCATCAATGCCTTCCTAGCAAAGCTCAAGGTTTTTTTTTTTTTTTCTTTTTTTCGTTTCTTCTCTTTTTATTCTATGTTATTTATTTCAATTTTCATATGGGTTTTTGCTGCACGAGAAGTGGTTCTATAGTCTCTAGAAAACCATCCCCTTCTCTCTCAAATATTGCTTTATTATTTTGGGATGAAATAATTTATTGGGTTTTTTGTTTTGTTTTTGTTTTTGTTTTTTTAAACATGCTACATGAGATAAACTTTATTATGAAATAATTTTGAGTACACCCTGATGCAACATCATCTCTATATAATGAGGTGCTACATTTGGGTTGCCAGTTTGTCTGCAATCCTATTTCCCTCTCTATTAACATAACTAAATTCCCACACATATCCAGGATAGCTCTTGCTGAGTCACATTATTTTCTCAGCCCAGTTATTTGCATCGATCAAGTTTTTCTAATTGTTGTGTGTTTCAGGCCATTGTTTTGATACAAAAATTTAACATCATATGAACTTGATTGAATTGAATATTTGCTTCTAAAATCCTCTCTACAGGTGGCTTTGTTTGGAACATCTTATTCAGTTTTACAGAGAATAGGTGCAATAGCCTTCATTAAAGTTGCTGAAGGAAAAGAAGCTTTTAAATACTAAGGATTATACACTGGCTGGAATACTCTTCTTAGTAAAGTTTGGAGTCATTATCAGAGAGGTGTGTTTAGATAGAGGTGGTTTTGTAAATTTCTATTTAGTTTTGATTTTGAAACAATTTCATTGGTTTTAATTAATATTTGGGGGTGTTTGTGCAGGTATGAGATTCTTACTCAGGTATGAGATCCTTCAATTCAATCTTTTTTTTGTTGGTGGAATGCTAGAATAGAGAAATAATGGAAATCAGTCCTTTGCAAAATACTGCAATTCTTCATTTCAACGCCCTCAAAGTGTTCGACAAAATGTCTGAGACAAACTTAAAAAGGGTCTTAGGTTGGACATAGAGATTTGGGTTTCCAAATGTTCTTTCTTTAAATAATATATCTTTTAAATTCCTACCTAGCTATATCATAAGAAAGCATGATTGACTTTTAAGATTCTTGAATCGCATGCTAATGAATTTATATATTGGCCGATTGATCCATTTGTGTGTGTTCTTTTGTATTCATGTCCTTTTCCACCCTTATACTGCCAAGAGATACAGAGAATAAGTTTGAAATTGTGTATATTAAACTGAAGGTACCATGAATACTGCAAGTCTAGCCAAGTTTTTCATTGTTGGGATTGCTGTGGGTCTGAAACTCTAAATCCCTACATTCGCATCTGTGTTGATTGTTAAATTGATTTTGCAATTGATTTCTATGTTCTTATGATTGTGACTGTTTTTTTTTTTTTTTGGGTAGAATGGACATTGTGCATTGTTCAGATATGTTCTGCATATTGCATTTATTGGCTTGGTTATGGTTGCACACTATTTGTTTGGTGAAATTCCGTTGAGACATGTGTTTTGGTGAATCTCCATATGTATCTAATATACAATATGTGCTTTGCTTTTTTTCTTTGGTTGTGACTTATTTTGCATGTTAATTTGTTGTGGTGAGATTATGTTAATTTGTATGGATTTTGCATTTGACTTTTATGTTCTTATGATTGTGACTGATTTTTTGGGTAGGGTGGGCATTGTATGATAGCAATTCATTGAAAAAATGTGTCAATGACTCATTGAAATAATTTAGAAGTGCATGCTAATTTTTAAGATACTGTGCAGTTGTCAAAGGAAGTTTTATAGTGCATCATTTGTGTCTAAATATAAATGAATAAGAAAATATTTCTTATTGTCTCTGTTGCTCAGGTAAAAGAAATCCCCAAACATAATTGTCAAAATGCATGACCATTCCATTACTGCATCATGCTTTCCAGACTGAATGAATATTATATATATATATATATATTTTTGAAGTTCATGGTCCATGCCTCACAGCCAAAGCTTCATAGTTAACCTGATGGAAAAAGTTTCAGTTCTTAGATTGCTATTATCTATTATTCTCTATTTGATAGCCAAAAGTTGGGTTTGTAATGACACTGCCCAGTTGTTGAAATGCCTAGAATCTAATCAAAAGTTGGGTTTGTTATTGCTTAATTTCATTCCACTTTTTCCTATGTTTTAGGTAGAATTGATTGATCTAGTAGTGAAGGAACACTTAACATTCTTAGATCATGTGCTAAATTTCCTTCCATTAAGAGAGTGATTGTTACATCTTCAATTGCTGCAATCATGTGCAACAGAAAACCTCTTATCCCTAATATGATTTTGGATGAGACTTGGTTTTTTGATCTAGTTACTGGTGAGGAATTGAAGGTGTGAATACATTCTACTCCCTAAATTCTTATTATCCTTTTTTATGCTCATCATTTATAGCTACTCTTATATGCGGTTGACATCAGGATACTGCTTAAGAGATGATTTAGCAAGAAGCAGGAGGAAATATTATCTTTTTTACTTTTATTTTTAATTTCTATATGTATATTGCTGATGTAGCATTAGAGAATAGCAGCACATGGTTTGCCATTTTTTTTCCTATGTTCAAATTCTATGGTTCTTTAGAGGATCTTCATTGTTTTAAATACATTTTGAAAAGATCTACATGATACAGTTAAGTCATTGCAATGGAGTTTGATAGATTCACATGCTCACGGTAATATTGAACAATTTTTTTGATAGTATATAACAGTTATAGCATATATATATATAATACATTGTCCTAGAATTAACCCAGGAAGGATCTCTCTCCTTTTTAGGTTTCTTTTTTTTTGGTTTGGTTTCAGCTTTGGTATATGCTTTCAAAAACCTTAGCTGAGGAGGCTGTTTGGAACTTTGCTAAAGAAAATGGTCTTGAAGATACTCAGAACCGGCTTTCATCATGGTAAGGAAACAACTTCCTGGAGTAGAATAATATCATGTAATTGATAATAATATCATCATCATATTAGTTGAGTTTTGGTTGAAATCTCTTAAATTGTTGTATGGAAAAATGTTAAATTAGTTCTGTTTAAACCACACGTATGTGCTTAGTACTTGAGTACCCTACATTTTCTCCTTGGAGAAGATCTTTAAATATGATGCACACTAGAGTTTAGATAGGATTTTGGGTTTTGTGTTGTGATGGGTTTCTAAGGTTTTGCTTTAAGTATGTTTCTTTCGGTAAGAAAGAGTAGGAGTTGTAGTTTTTAGTTATGGATTATGATGTGCCCTAAAGCCACTCAACAACTGGATAACTATGCCAGCCTTTCATAGTCATTTAGTAGGGGACTATGTACTATTATTAGTTGCTATTAGGATAGGTGTTTATCATTGTTATGACTTAGTAGTTGGTTAGGAGTGTTGGATAGGAGCTGCTATTTGATTAGGAGTGTTATTTGTTTACAGGGCTATTTAAAGTTGGTTCTTAGATGAACAATAATCAATGAAAATATTATTTCCAAACAACCTTTCTATTGAACTTGCTTGGAGGTTTGTCACCTCGAACCTGACTAAATCTATTCTATATACGAACCGAACACAATAGATTGGTTTAGTTGTTGCGCTGATTTTTAGTAATATTTCATTCGGTAAGAATGAGTAAGAGTTGCAGTTTTCTATTATGGATTACTTCTTGTATGAAATGAGAAGTATTTGGGTTTGTTTGGTTTAGTTGTTGCTTTGAGTTTTGCTTAAAAATAAATTCTAAAATTTAGTAATTTTTCTGTTTGGATTACTTCTATGTTGAGATGTAATTATTCTCAAACCAACACCTTTCTAAGGGAATTTTTTCCTGTATGACCAAATTGCAAATTTTAATTGAACCTGGCTAAGGGAATTGTCATAATTCCAACCATTGGGGATTCTAGCACATGTAGACCTTCAATGCTTCTACATTCCATAAATGTCTGTGCCATGCATACTTTTTATTTAGTTGGGAAGCGAAGCATCCATTATTAGAAATTGTGCTGAAAAATTTCTTCTAGCATTAATGTGATACTATTGTTGTTTTCCTAAGTGCAGTAGGAATTTTTAGTGAAAAATTCTCATATTGGTGTGGTACTGTATTAAGAGATTTGAGCTTTATAGGTCGTTTAATACTCATGTATTACTTAACATGCCTTTTGTATGTAATTGACTTTTCTTTATAGTTATTTTTTAAATTGCATTAAACATATGGGTTTGTGCATGTATAAGGAATGTTATTAAAGCACTCTCTCAAACCAAAAAACAAAAAAACATTTTCAACAGAAATAAAAATAACAAAAAATTTATTCCGTGCATCGCACAGGTTTGCGACTAGTATAAACTAATAGGTGAAGCTGAGAGAATTTTTTTAACTTTCCCAAATACTGCCACATCAGAATCATTGTTCTCACAAAATTCCACCTAATGCTTCCCTCTATTTCACTCTCTCTTTCTCTCTCTCACTCTTCCTCTTAATTATTATCATCTACTCTTTCCCTCGCCTCTTAATCTCCCATGGGTTTTTCCCTTCCACTCTTCTCTTTTTCTTCCTTGACACCTCATCTTCTAACAACACCCTAATATGAGTCATTTAATTACTTGATTGATTATCATTTATGTTAGAAGGAAATGTTAAATGTCAAATAAATAAATAAAATGCATTACATTTGGGGGAGTTATTGCATACCTTTTATAAAACAAACAATAAATAAGAAGTAATCACTATCTACTCCATATTCCATACTCAATACAAAAAACATTCATTTTCCTTTTCTTCTCTTTTTTCCTTTCTTTCCAAATGTCAAAAGTTAATGGGAAATTAAAAATGAGTCATTTAATATGTACATGATTTAGGGATGATACCAAAATCAAAATGCAGTCATTTAATACATATATTTCATCAAGTAATTCAAAACGTTTATATATAGCAAAATAGCAAAATAAACATTCTTTCTTATTCTAATCTATATCTATTTACAATACTTAATAGCCAAGACATGCATTCTATATTTCTATTTACTCCATCATTAATTTAAAGACGTTCATTTTTGGAAATGAATCATTTAATTTTCTCATAAATGAGTTTCCATTAACTATATTTGTGAGGTGTACAGCTTTCAAAGGCATCATTAAAGCTAGGGAAGTCTCTTGAAAAGGGGAATTTGTATAGATTCAACAAAAGAATTTGAATGTTTATTTGATTTAAGAAGTTTTAGAAGAATTGATATTGAAAAAATTCAAGGTTGGTGTAAGAGCATTGTTGCTATCAAAATTGAAGAATATGAGTTTGGAGCAAAAAGATATGTACAATCTAAAAATGCATATTTTGTAAGGACATTGAATCTAATAATAAGTTGCTTAAAAATTGAAATTAAAAAAAAAAAAATCCCATAATATTGTTACATGGTTTTTATGTCATTATGATGGTCAGAGTGTATTCACAATTTGAGATGAATATGATATATTTGACTAGATATATCATATATTTAAAATAGATAAATAAAAAGTACTAAAATTACTTATTTTTATTTTCAAGTAATTGTACCTTTGAATGGTTCAAAAAAAAAAAAATTGTACCTTTAAACAAAGAGAATATATAGCTTTTATAAACCATCACGTGCATCGCACGGGTTAACGACTAGTATATATAACTCTGCTTCTCTTCACATGTCTAATACTTGAGTGAACCTCATTGTGAATTTTTTATTTTTTCCTTATATCAGGGATAATGGAGAGAATGAGAACAATTGTTCATAGCAGCAACAACAAGGGTCCAAAAGAAGACATGGAGCTTCTGTTGTTCGACCTATCCACAATTGCTAGAGCCACTGATGACTTTTCATTAACCAACAAGCTTGGAGAAGGTGGTTTTGGACCTGTATACAAGGTAAATTGGCAATATGTAGGAACTCTAAATAGCAAAGAAATTGCTGTGATTGATTTGCAAATGTGAACTTCAGGGTGTAGTAGAAGATAAACCTAACTATTTTCTATTTCCAAAATGTAATAACTTTTTTTTTTCCTTCAGGGTACATTGTTGGAGGGGAAAGATATAGCAGTAAAGAGGTTATCAAAGAGTTTTGGACAAGGACTCAATGAGTTCAAAAATGAAGTCAATTTAATTGTCAAACTTCAACACCGCAATCTTGTGAAACTTCTCGGTTCTTGCATTCAAGAAAATGAAAAAATGTTGATCTATGAATACATGCCCAACAAAAGCTTGGATTCCTTTATTTTTGGTTTGAACTTTGACCCTGACTAAATTCAAAGATATTCATGTTCAATTTTATCATCTTTCATTAGTGAAATTGTTTGTTGAATATTTGACTAGAGTTGTACTAAAATAAATATGAAATTGGACAAATCAAACAAAGAGTAATTTGTTGGATTGGCGTAAGTGCATCGACATAATTGGAGGGATTGCTAGAGGCCTTCTCTATCTTCATCAAGACTCTAGATTGAGAATTATTCATAGAGATCTCAAAGCTAGCAATATCCTACTAGATAATAATTTGAATCCAAAAATTTTAGACTTTGGCCTAGCTAAATTATTTGGGGGAGATCAATGTGAGGCCAATACCAATAGGATTGTTGGTACATAGTAAGTACACATAAACTCCTTTTATAAGTTACAATTGAGCTTTTTTTGAACTTCTTTCTTGCAATGACATTTCTTAGTGGTTATATGTCTCCGGAGTATGCGGTGCATGGGCAATACTCAATAAAATCTGATGTCTTTAGCTTTGGAGTTTTAATATTAGAGATAATAAGTGGGAAGAAGAACAGGGGATTTCGTCACCCAGAGCAGCACCTTAATCTTCTTGGACATGTAAGCATGAAAAATGGCAATGTACTAATTTATGTTGTAAAATAGAAATTTTGATTAATAGTAATGCTCTTTTAATAGTGATGGGCAAGTTGGATTATAGTTTGACCCACAAAAGTATGGTTTTAATTTATTTCAGGCATGGAGACTATGGATTGAGGATAGGCCGATTGAACTAATTGATGACTCGGTAGGTGACTTCAATATATTTGAAGTGTTACGATGCATTCATGTGGGTCTGTTATGTGTGCAAAACAGACAAGAAGATAGGCCAAACATGTCGTATGTGGTTCTGATGTTAAGCAGTGAGAGTTTATTGCCTAAGCCAAGGCAGCTAGGCTTCTATACAGATTCACCTCGTGAAGCAGATTCTTCATTAAGCACAACTTGTTCAGAAAATAAAATAACCTTCACATCGTTTGAGGCAAGGTAAAATAACAATCACTTAAGAGCCAAAGGGTAGAGTTCATGAAATTTATGTAATAATGAATTCAATACGTTTGGCTAAACACAAAGTATCAAGCTATTAAATTTCAGGATAGAAGTCAGAAGGGATTAAAAGAGGAAAGTTAAAATGATTTGGTTTAGAACAAAGTTGCTCATACTGTACTCATGTTGTATATTCATCTAGTGATAATTCTTTACGCATAACTATGTCATTTTAGAATCAACTCCCTTTTTAATGCATGTGATAAATTTACATCTACTTTATCACCAAAAATGTTACTAAAGGAGTAAAGGACAAAATTGAAAGTTTTGGTTAATCAATGCCCTAAATTGGTTTTTACTAAGTGATGCTTTGGATGCGATATAATTGTATTATTATCCAAGTTGTAACTGACAAATTGATATAATTATCTTATGTGTACTTTTTTTTTCTTTAACGAGAATATCTTTACTATCATATGGAACTAAAATGAATTAATAGCCCATAATCTGAAATTCAAAAAACTAAAGAGTTGCTCCGTGTGTTTGATATAAAATCAAACTTATTCAAAGTTTGTTGCAAACCTTGAATTTAGAATTGCTAATCTAACTTTGAACTTCAAAAGGGTATGCTTGGTCTGAATTTTGCCTCAATTAAGAGGACTTTTTTCGTATGCCACCAAAGAAAGTATGAAGGATGAAGTAGAATTGTAGATCCAACAAGATAAATACATAGATATTTTGCATTAAAAGTTACAAAGTACAAGTACAATAAGAATAACTAATGAACACACTTGAAAAACACACTTTGAACACACTTGAAGAACACTTAAAACTCACTTTAGATCACAATGGATCTCTTACACATGAGTTGTGGAAGTTGAGTTGTAGAGAGAGTCTTTGAAGAATGAACCTTCTTATTAATAGTCAAAAGGGTGGTTATTTCCATCAAATAACTATCCATCAGTAACTACTTTGGGTGGTTTATTTTTAGGAAAATAACTACTCCCAATAGTTTGGAGATTGTGACACATGTCATCCACATCATGGAAGTTATTGGTGATTATATCCTACCATTAACTTCCTCCATGAAAGTTGTAAATAATGACACATGTAAATGGAAGTTACAAATAATTATATTTCTATATAAATTACACATATAATATGGCTACCAATTTAATATATTATGGTGGTCAATATTATATATATAACACTATATAATAAAATTATTTTTATGTCAACACATGCCCCCCTCGTCTATTTAGATGATGTTTAGGAATCTAAAATGGACGATAGACAATTTGCTTCATATAGCAAAAATTGGTTGATGTTATCAAATTTTTTAATTTGATCAACCATTTTAACAAAATTTTAAGATTATGAGATCCACATATCCATAATAGGTGCTCAATTTCAAAGACAATAATAAAAACTTAGTTTGACATCCACCAATTTCATATGCTTTGTCTTCAAACAAGAATATCAAATCTAATGGCTTATTTATATCCATTGATTCTTTGACATTTTCTTGCCATTCTCCAAGAATAAAATCATAGGACATTTGTGGCCCCACAAGTTTTAATTCTTGAGTTAAATCATTAGTGAATTTTTCATCACTAAACTCTTCATCTTTGGCAAGTTGATCATTATTTTCCATAGAAAAATCATTTTTCTCAAGATTAACTTCACAAGGCATTTCATGTCCCCATAGTATTAATTCTTGAGTTAGAATAGATTTTTCCTCAATCAATGTTTCATCTTTGGAAAATTGATCGGTATTTTCCTTAGATTCCACCTTTGGTGCAAAAACTTTTTGTAGTTCTTGCCCAATAATGGATTTTTCTCCATTCCATTCAAGATTAGATTCATTAGACATTTCATGCCCATTAAATTCTAACACTTGATCATTTTCTATTAGATGATCATGGCCATATTGTTGTGGGAAGATATCTTTTGGTGAATTTCCATAAAGATATTGATATGTCTCATGGTAATCTCTTCATAATTCAACATTTTTTTCACATAAATATTGAAGAATGTGAATTTGATACCATGGAGTACTAATTTGTAGAAGAAATTTGGCCTCATTTTCTTTAATTAGTTCATAAATTTCACCAAGTAACAAACTTCCACCCTTACAATACTTTGTTGGCATGTAATGATTAATATCTCCCACACTAGTCACCAATTTGTTTGATATAAAATCAAACTTATTCAAAGTTTGTTGCAAACCTTGAATTTAGAATTGCTAATCTAACTTTGAACTTCAAAAGGGTGTGCTTGGTCCGAATTATGCCTCAATTAAGAGGAATTTTTTTCTTATGCCACCAAACAAAGTATGAAGGATAAAGTAGAATTGTAGATCCAACAAGATAAATACATAGATGTTGATGTCTGAAATCTGCATCTCCATAGAAATGACCGAAGTTTGCATCTTCATATCAACAGTTGCACAGCTAGCCAAGAACTGAAGTTGCTGGAAAATCAGTTGACTGCCATCAAGCGAGCCGAAGAGCGGAAGACCTACAAGAGACAAGAGAGTGATCGGAGTGGGCACCGCTTTGGGGCCAGCCTAGGAGGCTCCGATGCTTTTGTTAGTTGGAGTTCACCAGAAAATATGCAGAGAGAGTAATCTGGTGTTTTAGTGTACTATTCATACCTGAGTACAGAAGGAGAGTGGCATTTTATGCCTTTCGGTCATCCACGTGGCCTTCCGGAGGCCGTTGGATCTTGGGACACGTGGAGGGTTTGTGGCCCTTCATCTAGCAGGTAGTGGCCAGCTCGTGCATGGTGCTGGGCGACGCTGCGAGGGCTTCATCCCCAGGATTCGCGGAGGACACCTGTGCACGATGAGGTGTTGATCTGGTGAGGTGTCTCACTTGGTTCCCGTAGAAGATAAGGATAGATCTTAGTCTGGTGACTAAGCTATTGTGAGCAATAGAAGGGAGTTGATCTTCTGAGGGAGCGGATGGTCTTCTTCTCGTAGTAGAAGGTCGTCATCCCTTACTTGGGAGAAATTGACAAATATCCCCTTCAGAAACTGTTAACTGGAATAGTTGAGCATGCATGAGGGATGGTCGTCATTCGGCTTAGTAATTGGAAGGTCGTCACTCTTAAGGGCTGGAAGGTCGTCATCTCTTACTTAAGGAAAAGTTGTAAAATATTCCCATCAGTTGCCCCCCTATTCCATGGTTGTCTGCGTAGACGACCTTCGAAATATGAAAAGTCAAGGATGAAAGGGAGATCTCACATGCTTTTTGGGCCTTTCGAGAAAAGCTACTTCATCGTCTTGGTCTAAGTCCGAGCTAGCTAATTCCCAAATGCTTGGCGTATTGTGATTGGTCTTCAGGTACTCTGAAGGGTAGTTAGTGGAGGAGAAGGCAAACATACCGTGGATGAGCTTCTCTTTTACTGTAAGCTGTCGAACATGGTCGCTTCACCAGGGATCTGGGGTTTTACCTATCATCATATTTCACTGAGACGGATTCCAAATTTTCTATAATCCAATCGATCTTGG
The DNA here is from genome assembly GCA_014362285.1 of Fagus crenata. Classification (NCBI taxonomy): domain Eukaryota; kingdom Viridiplantae; phylum Streptophyta; class Magnoliopsida; order Fagales; family Fagaceae; genus Fagus; species Fagus crenata. The sequence continues at coordinate 57,409 of BKZX01032133.1, forward strand.
AAGCCAACATTTTTCTTTTGCGGGGATAACTGGAAGTTTTTCCTTATATATTTCTCTACTGTTGACGGTCTTCCAGCCATTGGCTCAAAAGACAATGGAAGACTTTCACGCTGAGAAAGACTTTGAGGAAACAGGTGAAGGGTTTGGAAGTCGATCTACAAAAGAAAGACGACCTTCTTTCCTCTCAAGACGATACTCGTCGCTTTTATGTTGAGGGTTTCGAACATATCAGGTAGAAAGCTGCTCTTGCTTTTGAAAGTACTCAAGAATGGTCCATGGTGAAGATATTTGATGATGAAGCCACCACTGCCATATAAGAGGATAGTGAGAATGAGGACGAAGAGGATGAGGTTCAGTCTAAGGAACATGCAGTCACTCCATTTGATGTCCAATCTACTTCTCCAAGTGGTGATCAGAGTGGCGATCTGGCTGTCAGCCTTATGGATGGCTAGGTTCTTCCACCAATTGACAAGGAAGCTCTTTGATTTCTCTTTTTTCGTACTTTTGTGTTTGAGTTACACACTTTCGATATTTTTTGTTTGTGTAGATACATCCCTATTTCAAGCGTTGTCATGTTTTCCCACGGGTTTGGCAAGTGTTTTTCTTTTGTAGACGAAGACCTTCTAACTCAGGTCATGTTTACCTCTTCTGGAAGAGGTGTGACCTGTATTTTCGTCCAAGTTCTATTTACCTTTAGGAAGACGTCTTTTGTAGGAGTCTCGACTATTTCTAGAAGAGTGGCATTGTCTTTGACAACCTTTTTCTGGAAGACGCACCACGTGAATGTCTAACTTGATAATTTTCAGAAGAGTGACTTTATCTGTGACGACCTTCTTCTTTAAGACGCACCATGTGGGTGTCTGACTTGATAATTTCTAGAAGATGCATCACGTGGGTGTCTATCTTAATAATTTTAGAAGAGGGGATTCATTCTTGATGACCTTCTTCTACTAGATGTATCACGCTGGTGACTGACTTGATAGTATTCAGGAGAGGAGCATTCTTGATGACCTTCTTCTGTAAGGTGCACCGCAAGGGTGTTCAACTCGATAATATTCAGAAGAGGAGATTCGTTCTTGACAATCTTCTTCTGTAGGTGCACCCTGTGGGCGTCTAACTTGATAATATTTAGAAGAGGAGCGTTCTTGATGATTTTCTTCTATAGGTGCACCCTGTGGGTGGCTAACTTGACAATATTTAAAAGATAAGCATTCTTGACGATCTTCTTCTATAGGTGCATCCCGTGGGTGGCTAACTTGACAATATTTAGAAGATGAGTGTTCTTGACAACCTTCTTCTTTAGATGCACCTCATGGGTGTGTAACTTGATAATATTATGAAGATGAGTGTTCTTGATGACCTTCTTCTTTAGATGCACCCCGTGGGTGTTTAACACGATAATATGTAGAAGATGAGCGTTCTTGACGATCTTCTTCTTTAGATGCACCTTGTAGGTGTCTAACACGATAATATGTAGAAGATGAGCGTTCTTGACGATTTTCTTCTTTAGATGCACCTCGTGGGTGTGTAACTTGATAATATTTAGAAGATGAGCGTTCTTGATGACCTTCTTCTTTAGATGCACCCCGTGGGTGTTTAACACGATAATATGTAGAAGATGAGCGTTCTTGACGATCTTCTTCTTTAGATGCACCTCGTGGGTGTCTAACACGATAATATGTAGAAGAGGAGCGTCCTTGACGACCTTTTTCTTTAGATGCACCCTGTGGGTGTCTAACATGATAATATGTAGAAGATGAGCGTTCTTGACAATCTTCTTCTTTAGATGCACCCTGTGGGTGTCTAACATGATAATATGTAGAAGAGGAGCGTTCTTGACAATCTTCTTCTTTAGATGCACTCCGTGGGTGCCTAACATGATAATATGTAGAAGAGGAGCGTCTTTGATGACCTTCTTCTTTAGATGCACCCCATGGGTGTCAACTTGATAACAGATAGAGGAGGAACGTTCTTGACGGTCTTCTTCTATAAGTGCACCCCT
>BKZX01032142.1:0-20927 GCA_014362285.1 Fagus crenata
TGGCTTCTTATGGCACATCTTGGTATAACTGAGCAGTTTCAAATTTCGAAGGGCCATGCAAGGGCTATGCTAGTTGTGCATTGAAAACTCTTTTATGTATGTGAAGTGCTTTTAATTCCAAAATAAAGTAGTGACAGTATTTTTCTTTTTCTTTTTCAAATCTCGAATACGAGGTCTAATTACAGTATATATTATTCTCTAAATAAAATTCTTTTGTCCTAACTATTGTGCTTCACTCTCGTGATGTTTGGAACACCTTGGAGCGGATGTTTCCCACTCAATCTTGCGCCCAATCTATGAACATCCATTATCAACTCGCCACACTCCGTAAGGGGTTGCAGACTACTATCACAGATTTACCAATCTTATTTACACTCTTACTGCTATTGACCAACCACTTCCTCTTCACGAGTCTCGCTCATTCCTCCTTGCTGGTCTCGGTACCGACTATGACTCTCTTGTCACTTCTGTTTAGACTCAATTAAATCCTATTTCCCTTGAAGATCTCTATGGACATCTGCTTTCTCATGAACTCTGCCTCTCTCACAATCAACCTTCAGTTGATTTGTCACAAGCCAGTGCTAATTTTGTAACTAAAGGATCCTCCAATCGGGGTGGTCGTGGTGGTGGAGGTCGCAACTCTTCAAATTTTTCCTCCAATCGTGGCTGATCCAACTACAACAATCAAAGAGGTAGGGCCATGGTCGCCAAACTTATTCCAATACCCAAGGACGTTCTGTTTGTCAAGTATGCCATAAACCGGGCCATGTTGCCCTTCAGTGCTTTCATCGCTTTGACAGTTCCTATGCACCAAACAACACTCCCCAAATACAAGCTCTTCTTACCATTCCACATCAAGTCTCAGATCCTACTTGGTACCCCGACATTGGTGCCACACATCATCTCACTCATGATCTCGCCAACCTTAATGTCTGTGTTGATTAGTATCAAGGTTCAGAACAAATCCGTGTAGGCAATGGTACAAGTCTTCCCATTAAACATGTTAGGACCGCCCAACTTTCTACCCCTACTATCATCTTTCGCTTAAATAATGTTTTACATGTTCCTGATATTTCTAACAACTTGTTATCTGTTCATAAATTTACTAATGACATCAAAACCTTTATGGAATTTCATCCATCTCTTTTTCGTGTGAAGGATCTGGCTTCGAGACGTCTACTGTTGCACAAGCCGAGTAAGCACGGGCTATATCCCTTTTCATCCTCTTTCAATAAAGTCTCTTCCTTTACTTGCGCTTTGATTGGAGAACGGACTTCTTTCACCAATTGGCACTCTCGTTTAGGTCATCCAGCATTTAAGATTGTTTCTAGGTTTGGTCTTCCTATTTTGGCATCTAAAAATAAACCTGCGTGTTCAGCTTGTCTTAGTGCAAAAAGCAAACAAAACTTCCATTTTATTCTTCTCATTCTCAAATAAAAGCACCCCTTGAGTTAATTTATTCTGATTTATGGGGACCATCTCCTGTTTGCTCTCGCACTGGCAATAAATATTACATTTCATTTTTAGATGCATATAGTCGTTACACTTGGCTTTTTCCAGTCTCTCACAAAAATGATGCAATTTTCCATTTTTATCCAATTTCAAAATTACGTTGAATGATACTTCAATCATAAAATCAAATTCGTTCAATCAGGCTGGGGAGGTGAGTTTCGCTCCATATCCAATTTTTTTGAAAAATGTGGCATTGCTCATAAAGTCTCTTGTTCATACACTCACAAACAAAACAGTGCCATTGAGCATAAACACCGTCACCTCGTTGAAGCTGGCCTTCCTCTTCTTTATCATGCCAATGCACCTCTTCGATTTTGGGATGACACCTTCCAAACCGCCTGCTATCTTATCAATCGTCTTCCTACACCCATTCTCTCTCATCAATCTCCCTTTGAAAAATTATTCCAATCTTCTCCTGATTATTCACTTCTCAAAATCTTTGGCAGTGCATGTTGGCCAAATCTTCGCCCATATAATTCCAATAAACCCCAACCATGCTCTCTTCAATGTGTTTTTCTAGGGTATAGTCTTTGTCACAAAGGCTACAAATGCTTTCACGTGCCCACCAGTCGTGTTTATATTTCTCGTGATGTGATTTTTCAGGAAAATATATTTTTGTTCCATGTGTCTTCATCTCTTTCCCACAGTACAAATTCTGATTCTACATACATTCTTGGTCCACCTCCTGCTTATCTACAGCTTGTGCAGCCCACAGCCCGCTCCAACAACAGCATGACTCAAGCTGCATCAACCCATGCACCTAGCCCAAACAATAGCCCTCACATACCAATCCAACCAAGCCCAAACCCAACTTTTGGCCCACCAAATACACCATCATCAGATACCTCTACTTCCTCTTCCTCCTTACATAATACTTCAATCCCTAATCTCATTCCATCTCCAGAAATTCAACTTGACTCCTTTCTCCACACACTCCATGATCACACAATCCAAAAACCAGATTACCAAACCGAAAATTCCCACTGACGGCACCGTTAGATACCCCCTACCTAAAGCCCTCCTTGCCGCAACCACCATTGCCTCCAATCTCCATGAACCAACTTGCTACACAGTGGCTTCCAAAAGCCCCAAATGGTGTGAAGCAATGAATGTTGAATTTGATGCTCTCCTAAAAAATCAAACTTGGGCTCTTGTACCTCATTCTCCATCTCAGAACACCATTGGCTACAAATGGGTCTTCAAAATCAGGAGACATGCCGACGGATCAGTTGAGCGCTACAAAGCGCGACTTGTCGCCAAAGGATTTCATCAATAACCCGGGATTGATTACGATGAAACCTACAGCCTAGTCATTAAGCTTACCACAATATGTACCGTTCTGTCTATTACGATTTCTACTGGTTGGTCCATTCAACAAATTGATATTCAAAATGCATTTCTACATGGTTGTTTATCTGAAGAGGTTTTCATGACTCGACCACTAGGTTTCCAACATCCCCAATTTCCCCATCATGTGTGCAAACTTAAAAAGGCCATCTATGGCTTCAAACAAGCCCTTCGGGCTTGGTTCTCACGACTAAGTTCACGCTTACTTGCCCTTGGTTTTCATAGCTCCAAATCAGACACCTCCTTATGTGAAAACCATGACCCTAAAACCAACCTTTTTTAGATGAGGGTCTAAACATGGTTCCCAAAATGGAGATTTTCACTGTTTTCCATCCTAATGACTAGGGGAAATTACAAATGGAGTAGCCACCTAACTTTTGTACAAAAAGGTAAGAAAAAAAGTACAATCTTTTATTTATTGATGAAATAAATAATACAATGTTTTGGGAAATAAACAAATTACATGATTTTGCCCTAGATACAATCTAAGGAAAAATAAAATTATAAGGCTTTGTGTCTTAAATACAATCTAGAAAACAGAAGTAAAAGGATACATGGACTAATCTAACTTCCCTTAAGATTAGGGTTCGGGGGCTAGGGAATTGGATGGGAAGGTGGTAGGCACCCATCCAACCTAATCTAAATCAGTCTCTAAGGAACTCTTAACCTATAGTTCACAACTCGATGCGTACAAACCAGACTCGAATTGATGTGACATCATATATAGTACATGCAAAACAAAATGAATGAATGTGATTAATCACCCAGCATTTGAAAGTATTCATGCAAATATCCCTAACCATACATCGAGACAACCGAATATAACATGTTAAGATCAAAACCAATCAGAAACACACAAGTCAGAATCAATGGGAAACTATTTTCTGTACAAGACTATATAAATCCTAATAAAACCCAGATCGATTCTTAGATGGATCAGATCGGGTCACTCCTAGTGCCGATCGGTACCCAGATTGGCCAATTTGGTGTCCAGGTAAAAACTGGGACCCGATCGATGGACAGGTAAAAACCTAGGCCCCGATCGATTTTAATCCAAGAGTTCAGTTTCTGACTCTCATGAAAACTAATTCATCCATTGTTTTAAACATTTTTAAAGTTATGGTTTTCATCCTAACATGCTCCTAAGTTATATTACAATTTATCAAATAAAGAAAAACACTTGGGAACAAACAAGAATAACATAATCTTAAAATAAAATAAATAATCTAATAGTCATACATCCATGGAAACACCGAAAGGTTGCAAATAAGGAAAGAAGAACCTGCATATGTTTGTGGAAGGAAGCTTCCTAATTCGAGTTGAATAGATCCAACCTAAAAATTGATTCTTGAGAAAACTGTTAAATTTGGTTAAAAGAAATTAAAAATGGAATTGAAAGATTGGAAATAGAGATTACAAAAAAATGCCTTTTGTAATCTCTGGACTTGAATATAAGAACACACTTGTGTTCTTATTCCAAAGTCTAACTCTTTACAAAAATTCTCTAGAATTTTGCTTAGGATTGCTTTGACTAATTTTTCCAACCTCCTTTTGAAAATGAGTATCATTTTCGATTTATATGGTAGCCCCAAAATGAATAATCCCAAGTTATGGAACCCTAGGAGGATTATTAGGGTTTTAAAATCTGATTGGTGGCACAAGAGTTTGACTCTTGATAAAATTCTTATCTAGGTGCCGATCGGTTCCCAATAAGGCCTAATCGGTACCCAAAAAGGCTCGATCGGTGCCCAAATAGACTCGATTGGTTCTCGCGTGAAATTTGAGATTTGCACTCAAGTGGATAATTTCGACTTCTTTCATTTTTAATCCACTTCTTGTAGAAATAGAACTCCCTTATCAACTGATTTCGGGATCCCTTTATTTTAAATAATTAATTAATAAATAATTTGATAATTACTTGTCATAATAATTATCTATTATATAAAAATTAATTAAATTTAAAATTATCTTCTGAATATTGTCTTGTGCACTAATACCTACCATATGAGGGTATTCTAACCAATAGGAATTAATTATTAATTAATTTAAATTTAATCCTTTAAAGAACCAATCAAATTAATTTGTAAATAATCTTATGCATGCATGCTCACGGTAAGCGTCATTTCAACCAATAAAATTTATTTAGTTTAATAAAATCTTGGTTTTTGATCCTATTTTTAATGTGAAAAATGCACTCTCATTCTTAATTTAATTTTGATCACTTAAAATATAATTTTAAATTTGTGGACCAACTTTGAATTTTCAAGTTTGTTAAATTAGCATTTTACCCTTTATGTACTCAAGTGTAAAAAAATAAAATTAATGGTTGTAAAATGGGGTGTTATTTATTTGCCATACCTCTTCCTTCACTATATATGTTCTCATTTATGTTGATGATATCATCATCACCAGTTCATCCCCTGCAAGATTGATCACTTACTAAAACACCTTCAGTCTGATTTTGCTATGAAACATCTAGGTCCTTTACAAGTTTTCTTGGGCATTGAAGTAATCCCTACCTCCACTAATATTATCCTCTCTCAGCAGAGATACATCAAAGATATTTTAACCCACACTCATATGCTTGAAGCTAAACCTGTGACCTCACCCATGGCATCCTCCACCGTTCTTTCTGTTTATGAAGGGGAACCCTTCCCAGATCAGACCTTGTTTCAAAGCACTATTGGTGCATTACAATATCTTTCCATCACTCGTTTTAACATTTCCTTCGTTGTCAACAAGCTCTCTCAGTTTATGCATAAGCCTACACTTACTCATTGGTAATCTGTGAAGCGTTTCCTTCGCTATGTCAAGCACACAATCCAATTTGGCTTACACATATATCGAACTTCCTGCAACACACTTTAAGCCTACTCTGATGTTGATTGGGCTGACGATAAAGATGATCGTCGCTCCACTGGTTGCTTTTATGTCTTCCTAGGGAAGAATCTTATATCTTGGGGCTGTCGTAAACAGGCCACAGTTGCTTGATCAAGCACTAATGTCGAATACAAAGCTCTTGTGAACACTGCAGCAGAACTTAAGTGGTTACAGTCTCTCTTTCATGAGCTTGGCATTTCCTTGTCAACCCTTCCGGTTCTTTGGTGCTACTTATTTATCCTCCAACCCAGTCTTTCAACATGTTCATACCAAACATGTGGAAATTGATTTCCATTTTGTTCGTGACATGGTTGCAAATAAAACTCTCAATGTTCGCTTCATCTCTAGCCATGATCAATTTGCTGATTTATTGACAAAGTCGTTGTCTTCCTCTTAATTTGTCCTACTCTGAACCAAGATCAACGTCTTATCCATTCTGTTGGGCTTGAGGGGGTGTATTAAGGATAAGGATAAGGATAACCACCAAGACTCCAAATTGTTGAAGATTACAGAGCAGAGTCCATTGCAAACTGAATCATTGTCTTAGACTAGTTTAGATAATACTCTAGTATAGATAGACATATACAGTTGTTGATAACATTGAGTTATATACAAACTCACTCTCTAGTATTGTAACTCATCACAACCTGTATTCATTCAGTATATATATTCTCAATGGAACCTCGACCTAACTTAGGCGAGAACAGTTTGTTAAAACTTCTCTGTATCATTGTTAACATATCATTGTTAACATTGACATTGAGGGATTCAGGTTATGAGGATGGGATTTTCCATTCATTGGTGCTCTTGTACTTTTCATTTTCTTCTTTGTCTTCGTGCTCCTCAGAGATGCTTGGGCTAAGGGTGAGTTTGGCCTCGCGTTTTCATGCAAGAAACGCGCGTTTTCGAATGAAAACGCAGATTGCCAATCGTTTGGCGCTGTGTTTTCTAAACTTTACAATTTTAAATTGCACGGTATTAAACCAGAGGCTACCCCCCTGCGATTCTAAAAACATACTTTTTAAAGCAATTTTGACGAAATACGAAATGCATTTTTTGTGTGTTCTTTACCAGAAATACCCCAACCAAACTTAAAAATAGCAAAAGTACTAGATCAACAATGAGTTGGAGCAGAAGAAGAAGAGAAAAAGTAGATCGACGATGAGCTTGAATAAGAAGAAGGAAGGAAGGGACAAACCAACAAGAAAAAGAGCAAAGTACCCAGATCGGCGATGAGATTGAAGAAGAAGAAGAAGGAAGAGTCATCTGACCATTTTTCTTTCTTGTTTATCTTGTTAATGGTTAGGTGAGTGCTCTGAAAGACTTTGACTAAAAGATATCTAGTTTTTTGTTTTTTTCAATGCATCAAACAGTCACCTCATCTAGTTTTTTGAATTTACACGGTATTAACTTACTTTACTTTTTCTTCCTTTTGTTTTATTACTTGTTAGGCAAAAGCAGTGAAGCACTAGGGTATTTTTATTCTCCACAACGTGCAGTTTTTTGTTTTTTATTTTTTTCTATCTATAAGTTAGATTTTAAGTTTCATATGGCTAGTGATGTTGCTCCGTTGGATTTATTGTTAAGTCTTTTACATGTTGGTTGGGATTATGGTTTGACCTTAATTTGCAAATATTATCCAAATGCTCAATTAATATTTTTTTACCAATGATTACATTAGAAAAATGGTAAGATAACCTTAACAATATAGTGAAGTCCTTTTTAGTCATTTGCACCAACAATAGTAGTTTAAGACTAAAATTATCCAAACTCTCATATTGAACAACACTTTTTCATGAGTTTTACCAAACGCTTAATTGTTGTTTCAAAATTGTGTTTTCAAATCGCACATTTTAAAATCATTATTTTTGAAAAATGCATTTTTTTCAAATAGCTAACCCAAACAGTATCAATGGCCATGCTTAGTGAGTGGGTGAGAAGGAGAGAGTAAAAGACATATTTACCTTTATTTTTAACGGAAAAACATTGAGGTGGGTTACAGCAGCTAACGGAGTGAACCACAGGTGGGTAAGTGTTAGTTTTTCGGGTAGGAAACTGTTAGCCTCAAGGTTTCAATACTTATTAATTGGCTAATTAATCCAAGGACATTCATGTTGTTTTGATGATAACATGATTTTAAGTTATTCATAAATGATATTTTCATATGAACTAATGATTTATGTTTAAAGCATAATGTTGACTATTGATTTAATTTGACCAACACGGCCAATTCAAATATCAAGCAAATGCAAAGTCGACAAGTTGCAAATTCACTGAAGAATAAAGTCATCAAGTCTCAAGACAAAGAAATCAAAGCTCAAGAATTATGTTCCGAGACATATGAGAAGAAAGAGTTAGGTTTTGTAAAGTTTATTAAGATTTGATCTTTAAGGCTCAACTTTAAAACCAACTTAAATTGATTTTAAAAAATAACGGCTAGTTTGATTGCAATTCAAAACAAATAAATCAATTACGGCTGAAAAATTTTTTGAAGCAGAAAAGTTTTCATAATATTGACAAAGTCAATATTAATGGCTAGATATTTCGATATTTAAAGATAGCCATGTGAACACAAATAAATCTCTTACAGTGAAAAATTTATGAAATAGAAAAATTTTCAAAATATTGACAAAGTCAATATTAATGGCTAGATTGATTGATATTTAAAAATATCCAATGTGAACACAAATAAATATCTTATAGTGAAAATTTTTTGAAATTGAAAAGTTTTCAAAATCTTAACAAAGTCAAAGAAAATGACTTGATTGATTAAAATTCAAAAATGCAAGACAAACATATCAATTACGGCTAAAAATTTCTTAAACAGAAAACAAAGTCAAAGAAAACAACTTGATTGATTGAAATTAAAAAATGCAAGACAATCATATCAATTACGGTTAAAGATTTCTGAAAATTTTTCAAAATATTAAACAAAGTCAAAGAAATTGGCTAGATTGATTGAAAATCAAGAAGAATGCAAGACAACATGATAACAGGAAGAAAACAATTATGGCTATAAATACTACTCTTCTTCATTTCTAAACATAGAGCAATACAAGAGAAATCAGAGAAAGAAAAGAAAATATCTTTTACATCAATCCATCCTTTCTCAAGCTTATATTTTCATATCATTCAAAATCCTTGATTGAAAATCAAATTCCTCTAAACACTTTTTGAGCCATATTGATCAAATCCTTGATATACTATTAGAGTAAGCATATTGTGTACAATTACTCTTTGAGAGGGCCTTATTTTGTACAACAAATACTTTGTTGAAACCTGTGAGTATTTTGTTAGGGTTTTGGTATAAATCCTAAGGAGTGAAAAGGATTTTTCACTCGGTGCTTACTCTTCACCGTGTAAGGAAGATTTGTAAGGGTTTTGGTATAAATCCTAAGAAATGAAAAGGATTTTTCACTCGATGGTTACTCTTCACCGTGCAAGGAAGATTTGTAACGGTTTGATCTTCACCCGGAAGAAGATTGTCAAATTAGTGAATTTGGGAATTCTCGAGAAGTGATCTTGAGGCGGGAACGTAGGCGGGGAAGCCGAACCTCAATAAAAATTATCGTGTTTGATTTTCTCTGTCTCTATCTTTTACTTATTCAATTGCATATATATACTTGTGCTTGATTTCCTATCATATCTATATTGCAATTGAATTGTGTTCTTAAATTTGTTTAATCAATTTTTGCTAATTGAAAATAGTTTTTAATTTCGCAAATAAATCGAAAAAGTTTGCCTCAACCTAAATCACCCCCTTCTTAGGTTGATATTTGGGTAACAGAAACATGTAAACGGGCTAAACTACAGGTAGATAAAATGTACTTTTCTTTAATAATTTCTCAATTTCCATACTAATTCTTTGAAAAAATGATGTCATATACAAAGGGTCACATTGATATTTTTGTAAAATTCAAAGGTATATATTGCAAGATTTCATGGTCGTGTATTAATTTAATTAGAAGCGGTCCGACATTTAAGGAGTGTAAAGTGAAATTTAATATTAGTTTGTGCAAGGGATAGCTCAATTGGTCAAGCCTTGGTTTTGCATTCCATGGATCACCAGCTCAAGTCCTCACTTATCAGATACTAGGTTCTTGCGGGCGGGATCCTATATTTGGGTTTTACTCTCTAAGTGTGGGTCCTAATTAGGTCATGCATGGATGAGATTCCACATCAAAAAAAGGTGCATTTTAACATTGATATTTATGCCTTCCGTGTACGTATAAAAGCCTACATTACTACTAACTTTTCCACCATCAACATATTAAACATGAGCTCTTAGTGTAGTAAAAGCATAGTTACTACTAACTTTTTGTTGGAGTTGGTGACTTGATGGTCACTTAATTGACTGAGTGTCTTATTATTACTAGGACTATATTAGCCAAGTAAGCAATTCTAGTTCTACTAGAATTGTGATCTTGTGCAACAAGTAAAAGTAGTCGACCCACTCTATGTACTATATATATAGACTTCTCTTGTTCTCATTAGTGTGACGAATAGCAATATAGAATAATTAGAGAATTGGTTTCTCTAGGTTTAATCTTGGTGAGAGAGAGGTTAGGGTGTATTTGGGGTTTGAGTTCTTTGAGAGAGTCCTAGTGCCACTGTTGTAATCTCCCTATTTTCTTAGTGAAGCTTTCTTCCTGTCGCCACTCGTGGATGTAAGCATATTGTCAAACCACGTAAATTCTTGTGTTCTTTATTTGTGTGTTTGATTTCTTTCTCTCTTCTTTAATCTTGCGTAAATAGTTAATTTTCACAACTATTGGTATCAAAGCTGTTGGTCGAAACAATGGCAATTAACGCTTCTATTGCAACGGTAGGCCTAGTTAAGTTCGACGGAACTGGTAACTTTGGGTTATGGCAAAGAAGGGCGAAAGATCTGTTGGTGCAGCAAGGTTTGGTGAAGGCTTTGTATGGGAAGATAAAGAAACCAAAGAAGATGACAAACGATGAATGGGAAGAACTAGACATGAAGGCGGTGAGTACAATTCGGCTATTACTAATACACGAAGTCATGTACGATGTCATGGAGAAGAGATCAATCGCGGGGATTTGGTTGAATTTGGAGAAAAGGTATATGTCCAAGTCCCTCACGAATAAACTGCATCTAAAGCAAAAGTTGTATGGGCTTAAGATGACAAAAGGCGTAGATCTGAGGCAACACATCAATACCTTCAAACAAATCATTAGTGATATGTTACGAATTGATATAAAATTTGAGGATGAAGATAAGGCGAGGATGCTCCTAATCTCCCTTCCGGCTTCCTAAGAACACCTGGTGATGACCCTACTTTACAGAAAAGAAACTCTGGAATTAGAAGAAATTTCAGGAGCCCTGTTGGATCACTGCCAACGGAAACATAAGAATTCAGTTGAAGGGCTAGCAGTAAAGGGTTATCAAGATCGTGGAAGGAAGAAAGACAAGGATGACAAATTTGCTATGGGAAGATCTAAATTCAAGAGCAAGACAATAAAGTGCTACAAATGCCAAAAGAATGGGCATATCAAGTGAGACTGTCCATAATGGAATAAAGGGAAGGAAGAGTCCTCTACATCTGTTAACGTAGTAGCAGACTCGGAATCTAATGGCGACATGTTTTCTGTTTTATCAAGCACTAACGGTTTGAACAATTCTTGGCTTTTGGATTCCACATGTTCTTTTCACGTGACTCCCCACAGGAATTGGTTTGACACTTATAGTTCAGTTAATTGTGGTTTTGTTCAAATGGGTAATGATGCTACATGCACAATTATTGGAATGAGAACAATTAAAATTAAGATGTCTGATGTTGTGGTGAGAACATTAGAATAGGTTAGACATATCCCAGATATGAAAAAAAAAAAAAAATTGATTTCATTAGGAACCCTAGACTCAAAAGGCTATAGTTATAAGTCTGAGAATGAGATAATGAAAATTTCAAAGGGTGCTATGGTTATGATGACGGGTTAGAAAATAAGTAGCAATATTTATAAATAGCTAGGCAATACCATTTTAGGTGGAGTTGCTGCAGTAGCTGAGTCTGAGGATGATGATACACTCTTGTGGCATACGCAGCTAGGGCATATAAGTGAGCGTGGTATGAAGGAATTGCATAAAAGAAATCTGTTGGCTGGGATTAAGTCATGTAAATTAGATTTCTGCAAGTACTGTATTATGGGAAAGCAGTGTAGGGTGCGATTTAAAATTGCCACACATAAGGCAAAGGTATATTGGACTATGTACGTTAAGATATTTGGGGGTCAGTGAGAACTCCTTCAAAAGGAGGAGCTCGATATTTTATGAGCTTCATTGATGATTATTCTAGAAAATCTTGAGTTTATTTCTTGAAGGACAAGTCTGAGGCTTTTGCTAAATTTAAAATTTGGAAAGCAGAAGTAGAAAACCAGACTGGAAGGAAGATAAAGTTCCTTAAAACTGATAACGGCACTAAGTACAGGGATGGTGATTTCTTGAAGTTTTGCGAAGAGCATGATATCAAGAGACATTTCATAGTACGTAAAACTCTTCAACAAAATGGGATGGTTGAGAGACTTAACAGGACCATTACAGAGACAGCTAGATGTCTAAGGTTGAATGTTAAATTTCCTAAAATCTTTTGGGCGGAAGCAGTAGATATGTCTTGTTATATCATCAATCGATCACCTAGAGTTGCACTTGATGGAAAAGTCGTTAAGGAAGTATGGATAAGACAAGAAGTTGATTACTCTTTCATGAGAATATTCGAGTGTCCTGCATATGTTCATATCTCAGGTGAAGATAGGTCAAAACTTGATCCAAAATCAAAGAAGTGCATCTTTCTTGGTTTTAAGAAAGGAGTAAAAAGGTACAAGCTTTGGGATCCAGTTGCGCAGAAGGTGGTGATCAGTAGGGATGTAGTGTTTGATTAGAAGTCAATGACAAAAGCATTCAAGGAAGAGAAGTCTTAATCAGTAGAAAGCAATAATAACATTAGTAGATTAACGGTGTAGGTGGAGCCTGATGAATTGGAGTCTTAGTCAGATGAGGAACCTCACAGTAATGATCAAGAATAGGATAGCACCAGATAAAAAAGGCCTAAACGCAACAAAAGACCACTGGTCAGGTATGGTTTCGAGGATGTTGTCTCTTATACTCTACTTACCAGGAGCGAGAATCCTTCTACATTTCAGGAAGCAATTGATAACTTTGAAAAGGATAAGTGGATGGAAGCTATGGTAGAGGAGATGGAGTCTTTGAGCAAGAACAAAACATGAGAGTTAACGGAACATCCAAACGGAAAGAAACCTATAGGTTGCAAGTGGGTGTTTAAGAAGAAGGAAGCAGTATCAGAAAAAGAAGGGGAAAGATTCAAGTCACAATTGGTAGCAAAAGGATATTCACAAAGACATGGGATTGAATACGATGAGGTATTTTCACCTGTAGTCAGACATACATCTATTAGAGCGGTATTGACTTTGGTAGCACATCAGGATCTGGAATTGGAGCAACTAGATGGGAAGACGGCTTTCCTTCATGGGAATTTGGACGAAGAGATTTTCATGGTACAACCAAAGGGGTTCAAGAAACCTGGTGTAGAGAATCTTGTCTGCAGATTGAAGAAGTCATTTTACGGGCTCAAGTAGTCTCCTAGACAGTGGTACAAAAGATTTGATTTGTATATGACCCAGATTGGTTATACACGTTGTGAATATGATTACTACGTATATGTTCGTATACATGAAGATGGTTCTTATATTTTTCTGCTACTGTATGTGGACTATGTTAATTGCTGCGAAGAACATGTGTGAGGTTAACAGGTTAAAATCTTTGCTACACAAAGAGTTTGAAATGAAAGATCTGGGTGCTGCTAAGAAAATTCTAGATATGGAGATTTGCAGAGATAGAGAGGTAAGAAAGCTGTGGTTGTCTCAGAAAAACTACATGAGGAAGGTACTTGAAAAATTTAGCATGTTGGATGCTAAGCCTGTGAGAACACCATTGGTGAATCACTTCAAATTATCTAGTAGTCAGTGCCCGAAGAATGAGGAAGAAATCGAAAATATGTCAAAGGTTCCCATATGCTAGTGTAGTGGGGTGCTTAATGTATGCAATGGTTTACACAAGGCCGGATTTGGCTCATGCTGTGAGTACTATTAGCAGGTATATGACGAACCCAGGGAGAGAGTACTAGAATGCAGTGAAGTGGATTTTCAAATACTTGAAAAGCATTGCGGAATATGGAATCTTATTTTCAAGAAAGCCAGGGACTAATTTAGTTGTAAGGTATGTGGATGCAGACTAAGCTGGTGAGGTGGATAACAAGAGGTCTACTACAGGTTATATGTTTACACTATCAAAAGGACCTATTTGTTGGAAATCCACATTACAATCAATAGTAGCCATGTCCACTACAGAAGTTGAATACATGGCTGTAGCTGAAGTTGTAAAGGAAGCATTGTGGTTAAAGGGACTAGTCAAAGAGCTTGGTTTGAATCAAGGTGGAGTTCAGATGCATTGTGACAATCAGAGTGCCATTTACTTGGCAAAGAATCAGGTTTATCATGCTAGGACGAAACACATCGATGTTAGGTCCACAAGATAAGAGAGTTGATTGTTACAAGAGATATTATTATGGAGAAGGTGCACACTTTAGAGAATGCAGTTGATATGTTAACGAAGCCGGTTACCGTAGCCAAGTTCAAGCATTGCTTGGACTTGGTCAATGTTAGCAGCTTGTGATAGTCCTTTGGGGCTATGGTGGCGGCAATGGAGGAGAAGTTCGTGAGACTTGACCAATTCAAGTCAAGGTGGAGATTTGTTGGAGTCGATGACTTGATGGTCACTTAATTGACCGAGTGTCCTATTATTACTAAGACTATATTAGCCAAGTAAGCAATTCTAGTTCTACTAGAATTTTGATCTTGTGCAACAAGTACCCTATGAACTATATATATAGACTTCTCTTGTTCTCATTAGTGTGCCGAATAGCAATATAGAATAATTAGAGAAATGGTTTCTCTAGGTTTATTCTTGGTGAGAGAGAGGCTAGGGTGTATTTGGGGTTTAGGTTCTTTGAGAGAGTCATAGTGCTACTATTGTAATCTCCCTATTTTCTTAGTGAAATTTTCTCCCTATCGTTGCCCATGAATGTAGGCATATTGTCAAACCACATAAATTCTTATGTTCTTTATTTGTATGTTTGACTTCTTTCTTTCTTCTTTAATCTTACATAAACAGTTAATTTTTACAATACTTTTCCACCATCAACATATTAAATATGAGCTTTACTTTTTGCAATGAATCTTACCACGTTAAATTTGAGTATTAGAGCAGCATTTGCTTATAGAATACAATCCTATGAAACGTGTTTTCATGTTTCTCCTAGTTATTACTAACTTTTCCACCATCAGCATATTAAATATGAGCTTTACTTTTTGCAGTGAACCTTGCCACGTTAAATTTGAGCATTAGAGCAGCATTTGCTTATAGAATACAATCCTAGGAAACGTGTTTTCATGTTAGTCCTAGTTACAAATAACTTTTCCACCATCAGCATATTAAATATGAGCTTTACTTTTTGCAGTGAATCTTGCCACGTTAAATTTGAGCATTAGAGCAGCATTTGCTTATAGAATACAATCCTATGAAACGTGTTTTCATGTTTCGTATGTTTTTCTTTTCTCTCCATGAGCATATTAAATATTGAAGAATACAGTGACAGTCCTTTCAATCACCGAATAATTCAAAACTACTCAATTAATTTCGGAAAAGCAATAATTCTCCTCTTCCGTGTGAAGGACTTGAGAATCACCATTCTTTGCTTATGTATAGCCTACATTGGCTGTATAAAAGCCTAAAGAACCACCAAGTGTCGGCGCAATCCTTTACACAATAGGAGATCGCTTGTCACTTGTGAGGGTTGACAGCCATGTGGTTCAGTATATTTTGTTTTTCTCGTTTTAGCAAAAAATGATGACTTTTGAACAATACAATACTAGTCATTTTATTTTCATTAAAACAACTAATTTAGTAAGTTCCTATGTGGCTTCTTTTGGTACACCACGTGTTCCACAAATTTTATTCTTCCTAATCGTAATCATCAATTTTGTATTTACTTTCTATTAATAAAGCAACTATATATGTAACATATCTGAATAAGTTAATATATATTTAGAAATGTTTGGCATATCTCTTTATATATATATATATATAATTCGCCAATTATCACTTATGCAACTTGGTGTTATTTATGATTCACTAAGAAAAAGAGATCAAACTAATAATATGATTTCCTCTTAAAGTGCAACAAACAGTTTGCATCTAATTATGATTAGCATTGATAGCAGGTTGTAGAAACTTTTTGCCAACATTAATAAAAGTAACCTTGAAAAATAACAAACTGCCAATGATATTAAACTTGAAAAGAAAAAAAAAAATAAAAAATACACATTTCGTTTTTTTATATACATATCATGACATGTTTCGTAGCATCTTCTATTGACAACCTTATATGAGTGTCGTTTCAAATGATTGGGTGAGCAACTTACTAAGTGAAGGAGATAATAATTCTGCTAATTACAAAAAATGATGATGCAAGCAATGACTAACTCATTGTAACATTTGTAAGTACAGAGAACGAAAGAACGAAAGGAATTATTCATTATCTATAGAGTCAAATTCTACATCGAAGCAATAGAATCAGATTATACTATGGAGCAACAAAAAATTAAATTTTAAAATAAAAAACTGTGCAAATTACACTTGAAAAACATTCACATAAGTTTTAGAAAAAAAATTGCTATAAGCATTGTGCTCTTTTTAAGATTCTTTTCCAGCATAATTACAATATTTGTTGAATAACACTCTAGTTGGTGTTTTAGTTTATTATGATTGTTTAATTTTTAAAATTAAAAAAAAAAAAAAAAAAAAAAGGTTAAATACTATCTTGCGAAATTGCTATGTATATAATTAACGATATCTCCTATCTTTAAGCATTTCATGCATTTATGTAAAGTTTTCTAACTAAATTGAAATAATATGATAATTGGAGTAGTCTCTGAAACTACAAAGAAAAAAAATGACATTCAACAAAAAAGCAAAATAACCCAATAAATCTTTAAATCTCATTTTCAATAGTTTTCCCGTACATCGCATGGGTTTGCAACTAGTTCAAATAATATAAGAAGTCACTTTAGATGAATAAAAACTTCCCATATTTTGCCTAGATTGGCTTAAGTACAAACACAATAAGAGAATCAGCACATGTTATGGCACAACATATCTATACATAAATTTACACAATTGGAGACCCCTGGCTTATTTTATTATTTTTCTTTATTTACTGTATTTTTGTCTCTAATGTTTATTTTCTTGCAAAAAACTGATGTTATATTTTCATTGGTTAGGAGTGAAATGAGACGGATTCTAACAAAATTACTACAATCTTGATATTTTTGTAATATTTAAAGGTGTAAAATACAAAATTTTATAATCAATATAGCAATTTAAAAGAAATCTCTCACTCATAGAAGTGTAAAGTGCACACGGACCCAATGGTGCATTCTCCATTCTCTATTTTCTATTCAATTAGGTGTGGGTTTGATCTCTCTTCCCTCTCATCCTCTTATATTGTGTTTTTGTTTGGAATAAGATTTTTTTCTACATAAAAAAATAAAAATAAAATTTTAAAAATGCATTTTAACATTTAAATTTTGTCTTGCGTGTAGTTTGGCTTTGACACTACTTTTCCACTTTAGCGTATTTGTCAGCTTAAATGTTTGCTTATAGAATAATATCCTAAAAGAAAAGTGTTTTCTTGTTTTGTATGCTTTTTCTTTTCCCTTTACAACAAATATCAAAGAATATAGACATATAGTGACAGTTAACTCAATCATCGAATAATTCAAAACTACCTTCGTAATTCCGTGTCAATATCAAGAACTTTAGAATCACCGTAGTTGCTTAAATAGACTAGATTGGCTTTAGTACCTGCCCAATTTGAGGAGAATCACCACGCAATCCAAATCCATACATAAATCAACAAAATAGGCCAGGACCCCCGCCTTTTCACTTGTGAAGATTGAAAACCAACAAAAGCTGCACATTCTAGCTCTCATACGTTTGTTACGGGTAAGGTAAGGTAGCCTATTAATCATTAATTTGTGTGTGACAATTTTTTTTTATTGATTTATAGCCTCTTCTGTTACAACATAGTAACTGATTCTTCATTGGCTAGCAGTTCGATCTTCAAGGATGTGGAATCGGCTCAAGAGTTTCCAGGACAGATTGCAAACAATTTTGGATGGATGGGAGATACCGGCTTTGGTTTTAACTAGCCTTAGCTTACAAGGCATCCTCATTGTGTTGGGGTATCGGAGAAAGTTTTCGACCAGTGAGAAGCTCAGCTTCTTTCCGTGGATTACCTACCTTTTAGCAAGCTGGGTCGCAACAGTCTCGCTCAGTATAATCTCCAACACTATTCCAAACTTGGATGCTAACGATAAGGTGGAACGTGCAGAGCTTGACATAACGGCATTCTGGGCTCCATTTTTTCTCTTGCACCTTGCTGGTCCAGACACCATTACAGCCTACTCCTTGGAAGACAATTCATTGTGGCGAAGGCAAGCTCTAACGCTAGTTAGCCAAGTAGGAGTGGCTGTCTTTATTATCATCAGAGCCTGGGAAAATTCTTTGTTGAATATTCTGACAATTGTGATGTTTATTCCCGGTTTAATTAAGATTGGGGAAAGAATCTGGGTTCTGAGGTCTGGGAGCAGTGAAAACTTTAAAGCAACCACGAGATGTCGCGGTGATCCTGGGCCCAATTATGCAAGATACATGGAAGAATACGATTCAAAGAAAGTGGAGGGATTCGAGGTTACAACAGAGACATTCGAAACTCCGGTTGTATCCAATATTTCCTTTCCAGTCCCAGCAAATGTCAAGATTCCAGATGCAACCAGTCTACAATGTGCCTATAAATTGTTCAAGACTTTCAAGCAGCTATTTTCAGATCTCATCCTCAGCATCCAAGATATAAAGAACAGCCAATCCTACTTTCAGAAAGTCCAGTTCGAGGAAGCTTTCAAAGTGATCGAGATCGAGCTAGGATTCATGTACGACATGTTTTATACAAAAGCTTACTATGTCTATTCTGGAACGGGTGGTCTTCTCCGTTCTATAAGTTTCTCTTGTACCGTGATTGTACTTTTGGTTTTCATGATCAAGGTTGACAGAGAGACCTACGGAAAACAAGAAAGAAAGATCACTTATGTATTGCTGAGTGGAGCTATCATCCTAGAGATATATTCAGTGTTGCTACTACTTAAATCAGACTGGTCAATGCTTTGGCTGAGTAATCACAAGAATGGAATGGCGAATCTCTTGTATAAAGCCATTTCGTTCATTCCATTATTCAATGGAAACAAGAGGTGGTCAAATACAATGGGACAATACAACCTCATCACATATTGCCTAAAACACAAGGCAGCAATGTGCGGTGCTGTGCAGAGATTCTTATTCCATTATGAGATGTCGGAGAAGAATCGACACCAAAAATTTTCAGGGGTTTCTGAGGACTTGAAGAAATTGATATTTGAGCAGCTTCTTGAGAAATCGAAGAGTGCCTCAGATTTAAAGGCGTGCAAGGAATTATGTGGTTGTAGGGGTGATAGAGTTCTTAGAAATGCTGCAAAATGTCCTGATTGTATCAACAAAGAAAAGCTTGCAAAACAACAACATGAGAGCGTTGCGGCGGTAGAAAGAGAATTTGATCACCCGGTTACTGAAAATGCAAAATGCATTTATGAAATCAGCGAAGAAAATCGAAAAATGCTCCAAGAGAGCGTTGAGGTAGAATTTGACCAAAGCATTCTTCTCTGGCATATTGCAACAGACCTCTGTTATTATTCTGACCAACAGAACAGTACAGGTACAAACGCTGTTGATAATGATTCGAATTGTAAAGTGAGCAAGTTGTTATCAGACTATATGTTATATCTTTTAGTCATGCGTCCTATCATGCTGCCCAACGGGATTGAACAAATCAGGTTCCAAGACACATGCGCCGAGGCCATAGAATTTTTTCAAGAAAGAAAATCTATATGTGAGGTGGAAAGCCAAGCTTGTTTAAAGTTACTTGAAGTCAACACTGAAATTTCTCCATCTATAGTGAAAGGAGATAAAAGCAAGTCAGTGCTATTCGATGGATGTAGGCTTGCTAAATCGTTGAAATGTCTGGAGCCTCAAAAGAAGTGGGAGTTGTTATGTCATGTATGGGTGGAAATACTGTGTTTTGCTACAACTAAGTGTCGATGGCACCATCATGCTCAGCAGCTTCGTCGGGGCGGAGAGCTATTCAGTCATGTCTGGCTTCTTATGGCACATCTTGGTATAACTGAGCAGTTTCAAATTTCAAAGGGCCATGCAAGGGCTATGTTGGTTGTGCATTGAAAATGCTTGAGGTGCTTTTAATTCCAAAATAAAGAAGTGACAATATTTTTCTTTTTCTTTTTCAAATCTCGAATGATGTCTAATTACAGTATATATTATTCTTCAAATAAAAATCTTTTGTCTCGTGCTTCACTCTAAAAATACTCTACTTTACCAATAAAAATATAACATCTGTCTTTCTTTCTTTTTAATTTTGAAGTACTCTTACTTAATGGATAACATAGTCTAACGGGGGAGAATTAACGTTGGAATAAATAAGCAACACTTTTCATTTTTTCTTCATTACTGTTGGACTAACGACAGAACTCCAAAGGCCATATCGTTATCTAGCTTAGACAACACAGTAGATATATGGCTGAAAAAGAATCACAACTTTCACACGCTTGAAAAATAAACACAGCCGTTCCATTTTCTTTTTCTCTACAGTCTTACCAAATTGCCAAATTTTGAGACTGAGCAGTAAAAGTTTCTATCCGTCTAGTCTTACTATTACGTTGAACTGAAAAATTAGATAAAAAGGAAAGAAGAAAAAACAAAATAATAGAAAGAAAAAAAAAAGGAGAAGAAGAAAGAGGTAGTGGGGTAGGATTTGGGTATAGTGAGAAATGGAAAGAAAGGAGAGAAAATAAGAACTTGGGAAAGAAGATACATCGAGAAAAAGAGAAAAAATTGAGGGAAGAGGGGTTGATCTGGAAGCTAAAGAGAAAAGGTACAAGGAAAGTAGTGTTAAAAATCAAGCACCGCCTCTCTCTCTCTAGAATCTTCTAGA
>BKZX01032149.1:0-15520 GCA_014362285.1 Fagus crenata
ATGGATGGAAAGTAATATTGGGACAGATAGAATTAGATATGCATTAATTTTGAGAAGATGAGGGTTGCACTAATTTTGGGAGAATAAAAGTTCTCATGGATGGTTCTATCATGTGAAATGAAGCCATCAACTATGTTAGTAAGGAGGGTATTTTTGGTTCAAGTTGAAGAAACTATAGGAGAAGGGGAAGGCTGAAGAAAACATGGATTTATGTGGTAAGAGTTAACATAATTGTGTTAGTAACTTAACCCATATCACTTAATAAAGCTGAGTGGTAGAAAAGGATTTATATAGGTTAGCAGCCTTGTTGTTGGGTTGTTATTTCTATCTAACTGCGTGCTAGCCACATACCCAAAAAATATGTAAACAAATGTTATCATCATATGATTATGTTAAAATCAAAGTGCTTGCTTATTCAAACAGATGAAAATTTATTTATTTGTGGTGTGGTAATTGGGCTCTGAACGAATTGTATCCAAATCTGTATTTGATTACTAAAAATAAGGGTGATTTTATGTCATCCATGGTGAGTGTAGGAGGGGAGGATGGCCTTTGCTATTTGTAACAATCCAAGGAAAGAGTTAGCCACATTTTCTCTTATACCCAAAAGGAAGTTACAATTGGGGCTCCTTGCACTTGTAAAAGTTCAGTTCCACCCAGTATATGCCTGATGTGGGACTCAACACATACTCATACAACACAAACTTATCTGAATTTGTGGCATCACAATTAGAATATGAGATTTATTCGTAATTTTGGGGAGATGGAAGGGGTGGATTCTCTATTGGATTTTTTATCTGCTAATTGCCCTTTGCTGGAGGCATTGATTGTGTGAGGTGAGTATTGAATAGCAAGGGTGAATTTAGTGTTCGATCTTATTACGAACATTTTAGAATTGCTAGCTGGAAGCTTTTTCGATGGAGATGCATTTGGTCTAGTTACGTGCTTAAGAAAGTACATTCTGTGTGGACAGTCATGTTATATATATATGTATAAGAATATGTATACATAAGAAGGAACCACTGACTCCAGCTCTCTTTGGAATCCTCATTTCTCCCACTCTTTAGGTGCCTATAGATAAGGGAGAGATACATAAGAATATGTATACAAACCCTCTTGAAAGAATACAAATCACAAAGAAAGATAATCAACAAAAACATTGAAGAAATGCCTCCTAATGCACACATCCAATCAAACAAGGACCAAAGAATATGTTCGCAAAACTAGGACGCTTAACTCCATCAAAGACCCGCTTGTTTCTTTCATATCATACATTCCACATGACAAAAAAAAGGCAATGCTCGCCACACCCTCTCTGCCCTATGGCGTTGAAACCTACTTTGCCAACACTCCAATAATTTAGACACAGATTGGGCATCACCCAAACTAGCCTACATAATTTAAATACAAAAGATCAAATATCTGAAGCCATGGGACAATGGAGGAGCAAGTAATCGATAGTCTCCCCGCTCCTTTCCTTTTGCACACACTACACCAATCAACTATCAATATGTGCCTCTTATGTAGGTTGTCAACTGTCAAGATTTTCCCAAGCGCCGCAGTCCATACAAAAAATACCACCTTACGTGGGACCTTGGCCATCCAGAATGCTCTTCCAAGGGAATAAAGGCCTGAAAAGCCCCAGAGGACATTGTAATACAATCGAACCTGAAATCTTCCCTTCTTTGAAGGATTCCAGAATACTTTATCTGGACCTATCAAAGAAGATGTATTAGCATAGAGCACCTCGAAGAAGGAATCCATTGACTCCAGCTCCCAATCCTAAAGAGAGCGGGAGAAATGAGGATTTTAATGTCGAATCTCTTCCTCAGACGATTGGTCTAGAAAGGATGCTATTGAAACCTCCTTATCTACCGCTAATGCAAACAAGAAGGGTGCAAGTCCTTAAGAGAGCGATCACCACACCAAATGTTTGTCCAAAACCTCAGACTGGACCCATCTCGTACCTCAAACTGAAGAAATTTGGAGAAAGAATCCCAACCACCACGAATACCCTTCCATTAGCTAACCCCATGTGCAAGACCAACAATGAATCAGTGGATCATCTTTTGCTACCCTGTTAAGTTGCTCACAAGTTGTGGTCATTTTTTTTTTCAGCTCTTGGGGCAGCAATGGGTGATGCCCTAAAAAGTGATTGATGAATATTGTTTCTGTAAGGGGTTGTATGGGAGACATAGGAATGTATCACGTGGAATGTAACCCCTATGTCTTATGTGGCTGATTTGGAGGGAGCGGAATGGCTAATTTTTTTTTTTTTTTTTTTAACAAAAAGAATGGCTGAATTTTTTAGGGTGTAGAGAAATCTTTTATCTAGCTAAAGTGTAATTATTTGTGTGGCTTATTTGAATGGTGTACTATGCTGGGGCAAAGGGGAATCTCTTGTAACAGGTTAGTTGAGTTAATGGATCATTTTAAGCTTACGATTGTGATTCTTTAGGAGCTCTATCTTTCGAGCTTTCTTGATTCTTAATAAAAGATACTTTATTGCTTAAAAAAAGAAAAGAAAAGAAAAGAATTGTTCTGTTTGAACGTTGTATTTCAAGCCCCCCACCCCAGAGTAAGAGTGAGAGAGGGATGAAAAAGAAAGAAAAACTAGTCATCCTGGTATGCTTCTTGCGGTTTGTTGCCCACCCTCATTTCCCTCTCTCAGGCCCCACCTTTTTTTTCCTAACAGGAAACTTGTATTAATGTTCTTAGTGTATTTATAGGTTCTGCCTGCCTCATTTTTTGCCTAAATCTTTTTGAGTGATATTAGTTAAAGCTGTGGATTATTGGTCTTGTTGTATGCAGGTCATGACAGCAGGGCAAAGAGTGTCATTTGAGCATAAGGGAATTAATTATATCTTTACAGTCAATCAAGCTGCCGTAGAGGGGCAAGAAAAATCTGATGCTCTTGAAAGAGGGATGATATCAAGTGATACATACATTGTCTTTGAAACATCAGATGCGAGTGGAATAAAGGTATATTTCTATGTCTTTCATTGTGCACTAGTCTTTATATATATATATATTTTGCTGTTGGTTTGAATTTTTTTAATTGGTAAATACACACCCACTAGTGGGTCTTGAATTCACGACCTCACCCTCCACCTTGTTCTTACAAGAAGGAGATGCCATTTGAGCTAGAGCTCAATGGCATAAGTTTGGGTACTGCCTAGCAGTGTTTCTGATCTGCTCTTTGGTTGGAGAAATTGGTTGGGAAAGCATCATTCCAAGATTTGGAACTTAATTGTTTTGGACCATATGGCAGGAACGTAATAGTCGTATTTTCGAGAGTGTGGAGCACACAGATTTACAGCTATATGAATCCTTTTCAAAAATGCTGTATGATTGAGCTACGGCTTTGGGTTACACTAGTTCTACTTTTGTCCTTTCTTTCATAAATTCTTTATACATTCCTTCACTTTCATTCTCATTGTAATTACTCATCACTCTGTGTTCATAATTTATGCACACATAGTGGCATTTTTCATCAATAAACTGCATTATTACTTATAAAAAAAATATAGTAATACAAAATCTTTTCTATATACATAATGCCATCGATAAAACTAACTTCAGGTATTTTGTATGATGTTCATGGCAAATTCTTCCATCTTTGTATGTTCACATAATGAACAAATCAATGCTATTCTAGATTGGTGGGCTCCTGGGCATGAGCATAAATTACTTAGCCCATTAGGGGTGCATTCCCTTGGATTATCTAGCAACTGGTACTGGCAGGTGGGGTTAGTTGCTCGTAGGTTTTATTGCTAAGAGGTGAGTCCAAAGGGCTCTTCTTTAAAAAGGTTCACCACGTTATGAAAAAGAAAAAAAGATTGGTGGATTCTGTACCTGATATTTCTTTTACGCTTAATGCATGCTGAAGGAGATGCTGCCTTGACAAATCAGTCAAAATATCTCTTGCACTTGCATCTTCCCTAAATTATTCTTGCTACCTGGTCTGCTGTTGAACAGAACATGATCAATTTAACCTGATAAGCATTTATAGAGAGCCATTTCAATCAAACCTGATTGTAATTATATGTTGATCAATAAAACATAGTTTTTTTGATATTATTTTTTTTTTTTTTTTTTTTTTTTTTTTTTTTTTTCGCACTTTGTTTGATTGGTTGTCAGCTACTGATTTATATTCTTCCATTTTTTTTCTTGAGTTTTTTGATCATTGTTCTTTCCGATTGTAATTCTTTGGTTTCCCGAGTACATGCCTAGTGTACTTGGGTGTACTTGGATTCCTTGTTATTTTGATCAATAAAACAAATTATAATTTATCAAAAAAAAATTATTGGTTGATCTATCTAATGTCAAACATTAAATTCAGTAACTTGTATTTCACTTGCAGATAGTCAATCAGCGTGAGGGAGCCGGTGGCAACATCTTCAGGCAGAAGGAGTTTAATCTTCAATCACTTGGTATAGGTGGCCTAAGTGCGGAGTTTACAGATATATTTCGAAGAGCCTTTGCTTCTCGTGTTTTTCCTCCCCATGTGACAAATAAGTAATATTCTTAATTTGTCATTTTTGCATTAATTCTAGTCTGTTTTATCTATATAACGTGCTTTTATCTGGAAATCTCCCCCATCTTTTAGATTGGGGATTAAGCATGTGAAGGGCATGCTGCTTTATGGGCCTCCTGGTACTGGCAAAACACTCATGGCCCGCCAAATTGGAAAAATGTTGAATGGGAAGGAACCAAAGGTTTGGATATGGTTTATTTTATTTATATATTTTTTTAAGTCTTTCACCAAATGAAAAACTTATAGCTGTATGAGGCCAATACCTTCTTATCATTTTCCATCTTTAGAATTAAGAGCTTTTGTTTTCTTTTCTTAAATGAGAGGGAGCGTTAAGAGCCGAAGAAAGTTTCTTTGGATAAGAGCCAGAGAAAGTTTTAATATATGCTTCTTATTGGTAAAAAAAATAGTAATATTAACTATAAAGATAAATGATTTTGATAATATTTGTAGATCTTGATGAAACTATAACTGGTTTTTTTCAAAGGGTCATAAGTTTGTATTTCTTTTATGTGGCCTGCTAGTCTATTGAAATAATTTAGCTTTGCCATTTTTACTTTGCAGTGAGCAAAACAATAGAGTTTTTATGCACGTACATCATGGTCACTGTCAGAAATTTTCTTCATACACATTTTTACTTTCGAAGTGAGCAAAAGAATAGAGTTGTTTATGCACATCCATCATGGTCACTGTCAGCAATTTTCTTCATACACTCATGCTTTATAATTATTTGTCCGATTGTAGCATTCAAAATTATTCAAACTAAACCCACATTCAATGCACGTGTAGAGCTGGTATTAAAATTGGAATTAGTTTGCGGGCCGAGTGGACATTGGGATGTCTCTTGGGCCAAAGTCTCTAACACTGCAGGCGGGGCCCATGCGAAGAAATGTAATCCTGAAACCCACTCAGCTTTGGGTGAGAGCCAACTAAAAATGGGCCATGAGCCCCACGTACCACTTAAACAAATCTGGAGACCCAAATCCGGCCCGAGCTCACTTACGGGTCACCACCCACCACAAGTGGATTCGTCCTTATCCACTCAACCATCTGGCTCACTCTCGAAGCTTCCATCAGTAGAAAGATCTCCTAATCCCAATCCGGAGGAACTTGAGCAACTTGAACGGGCCATCGTTGCCTCCTCGTCGGTGGATGCGGCCACCGAGCTCCTCCCAGAAATGAGCGACTGGGCTCTACAGCTTCGGGATGGGCGGCGCCTGGTCATACTGTCGATTCCGATGGCGCCTCTCTCCTCCAACCCCTTCTATGCTCTATCGTCAGAATATCTAGAAGCGGGGAAGATGCTTCCAACGGCACAGGATGGGATATCAATAACTGAGTCGATGGAGGATGAGGATATCGACAGGGCTTTAGAGATTTCGAAGTATGAGCAAGGGGGCGTGGTCAGTGATGTTGGGGACTGGGATGAAGACGCTATGTGGGTCGAACCATTGGCGATTTCACTACCGGATGCCGAGCCACGTACCGAGGTGAAAGGTAATTTGGGTAACCAGGAGAAATCCACAGGGCCAGTCCCGTCTCCTAATTTGACTAAAGGTCCTCAGTCAGATTGGGGCCTCTCAAAACTGAAAGAATTTGGGGAGTACTTAGGAGCTTCTTATGAAGGCTTCGAAGACAGGGTTACAAGGTTGTTGTGTGAAATCGAAGCGTTGACGGGGATTACTAGGTGCAATGGAGAAGGACCGCCGCAAGCTATTATGGCTGCTAAGCCCAGGGTGAACAGGGAATTGCGTAATCTGATATCAAATGTCAATTATGAAGGTGGGAGCTCAAGAAGTGGCACTTCCACCAGTGGGAGGGCTCTATCATTATCTTAATGAATACAGCTATGTTTCTTGGAATGTGAGGGGTCCAAATGATGGATCCAAGAGGATGCAAGTCCGGAATTTGCTTCATCACTGGAAGGCTGATATAGTGTGCCTGCAAGAAACCAAGCTTGCTGGAGTGACTCCAGCCCTAATTCGCAGTCTCTAGCGAGTTAAATTTGTTGATTGGATTTGCTTGGATGCTATTGGGGCCTCCGGTGGTATTATTTTATTATGGGACAACAGGGTAGTAGAGAAGGTGGAGGAAGCAGTGGGCTCATTTTCCATCTCTTGCAAATTCAGGGAGGTATCCTCTGGTTTCGAATGGGCGTTCTCTGGTATTTATGGCCCCAACAGGAGAGAGGAGAGAAGGTTGCTATGGGAGGAGCTATTTGGAGTTAGCTCTTGGTGGGGAGTTCCTTGGTGTGTGGGTGGAGACTTTAATGTAGTTCGTTACCCTTAAAAACGATTGGGCTCGGACAGAATTTCTCTTGATATGAGAGAGTTTTCAGATTTCATTTTTACCATGGGTCTGATGGATTTTCCATTGAAGGGTGGCACTATCACTTGGTCCAATTCTCTATCTCGATCTCGACTGGATAAATTCCTGATATCCCCGTCATTGGAGGAGCATTTTTCCAAAATAGCTCAGAGCAGGTTACCTCGTATTCTTTCTGACCATTTTCCTATTAAGCTGACCTGTGGTATTATGCAGAAACGGAGATGCCCCTTCAGATTTGAAAACATGTGGTTAAAAGAGGAAGGATTTCTTGATAAAGTGCAGTAATGGTGGGATTCTTACAGTTTCAGTGGTTCCTTAAGCTACATTTTAGTCCAGAAATTGAAAGCTCTTAAACTTGATCTGAGGAGGTGGAATGCGGAAGTTTTTGGAGATGTGAATTCTCAGAAGAATTTTCTGTTGGCCAGCATTCAAGAGATGGATGCGAAGGAAGAGGATCAGCAAATATCATCAGAAGAAAAGCTGGCCAAAGGGCAATCCAAGACTGAATTGGAGAAAGTTTTGCTTATGGAAGAGATTAATTGTCGCCAAAAGTCTCGGGTCTTATGGCTTCGGGAAGGGGATAATAATACCAGGTTTTTCCATCGCATAGCTAATTCCAACCGTCGATTCAATACTATTAATCGTTTATCGGTAAATGGGGCCGTTACATTGGATCAGGAAGAGATTGGGGAAGGGCTGGTCAACTTTTATAGTCACCTATTCACTAATGATGAAGTCAGGCGCCTTTTGCTGGATGGTTTGGCTTTTCCCTCCATTGACGATATAGATAGGAACTGTTTAGATCGATCATTTACAGAGGAAGAAGTGGTGGGGGTTGTGAAGGATATGGCAGGTAACAAGACGTCGGGCCCAAATGGTTTTTCCATGACTTTTTTCCAGAATTGTTGGGCTATTGTCATGGATGATGTGATGGCAGCTCTTCATGAGTTTCATGCTCACGGTAATTTTGAGAAAAGCATAAATACAACATTTATTGCTTTAATTCCAAAAAAACCGGGGGCAATGGAATGTAAAGATTTTCGACCAATCAGTCTTGCTTCGGGGGTCTACAAGATTATTGTTAAAGTGCTGGCAAATAGACTCACATTGGTCTTGGGCAAAGTAGTGTCTGTCACCCAAAATGCTTTTATTGGTGGTCGACAGATTCTCGATTCTGTCTTGATTGCTAACGAAAGCCTTGATAGTCAGCTCAAGTCTAATATTCCTAGTGTTCTATGTAAATTAGATCTTGAGAAGGCCTATGATCACATCAATTGGAACTTTTTACTTTATATGTTGAGACGATGTGGCTTCAGTGACAAGTGGCACCAATGGATTTATGCCTGCATATCTTCAGTTCGCTTTTCTGTTTTGGTCAATGGTAACTCAAGGGGATTCTTTCATACTTCTAAGGTTTGAGGCAGGGGGACCCTCTCTCCCCTCTCCTGGTCCTTTTCTCTTGTTCTTTTTTATTATGGAGGCTTTGAGTCGAATGTTGGACAAAGCAACTGAAAGGGGGTTTATTTCAGGTTTCCCAGTTGGCAATTTTGATGGGAATATCCTGACCATCTGTCACTTACTTTTTGCGGATGATACTCTAATCATGTGTGGGGCTGAGCCGGACCAGTTGTGGTATTTGCGGGGTGTGTTTATTTGGTTCCAAGCAGTTTCTAGGCTGAAGATTAACCTTAGCAAATCGGAATTAGTCCTTGTTGGCAATGTTCCTAATGTTACAGCTCTTGCAAGCATATTGGGTTGTAGAGTTTCTGCTCTTCCTCTCATGTACTTGGGGCTTCCTCTTGGGGCTTCTTTTAAGAAGAAATCAATATGGAATGCGGTGGTGGAAAAGGTAGAAAAACGTCTTGCAGGATGGAAGCGGATGTATCTTTCCAAAGGAGGTCGTCTCACTTTCATCAAAAACACTCTTTCTAGTCTTCCCTCATACTACCTATCTCTATTTTCCCTCTCTATGAGTTTAGCTCGCCGTATTGAGAAGCTGCAACGTGATTTTTTGTGGGGTGGCATAGGAGACGAACACAAGTACCACTTGGTGAATTGGCATCAGGTTTGTAATCTGCTTCGAAATGGGGGTTTCGGGATCCGTAATATGTCAATTTTTAATAAGGCTCTCCTAGGGAAGTGGTTATGGAGGTATGGAGCTGATCATGAGGCTCTTTGGCGTAAGGTGTTGGACAGTAAGTATGGTAGTCAATGGGGGGGCTGGTGTTCTCATAGGGTTCATGTACCTTATGGGGTAGGCTTATGGAAGTTTGTTCGGGCTGGTTGGGATGATTTTTCAAGACATTCAGCTTTTAAGGTTGGGGATGGGTCTCGGGTGAAGTTTTGGTGTGATATGTGGTGTGAAGATCAATCCCTTCGGGACAGCTTCCCCGATCTATTCCGTCTAGCTCGAGTGCTAGATGCTTCAGTGGCTAACCACCTTCAGTTGCTAGGCTCCTCTCATCATTGGGATGTCGTTTTCACTAGGCAAGCTTAGGATTGGGAATTGGAAATAGTGTCTGCCTTCATGGATCTCCTATATTCATATCCCATTTGAAGTGGGAGCTTAGGTGAGATGTGTTGGCGGCCTTCAAGTCGAAAGCTCTTCACGGTAAGGTCTTATTATTCTCTTCTATCTTAGCCATCCCGATCCTTTTTTCCTTGGAAGAGTGTATGGAAGGCAAACGTGCCCACCAGAGTGGCTTTTTTTACATGGACAGCGGCCTTGGAGAGGATTCTTACAGTTGACAACCTTAGAAAGCGAAGGGTCATCATTATAGATTGGTGTTGCATGTGCAAGCCTCACGGCGAGTCTGTTAACCATCTGCTTCTACACTGCGCTGTAGCTCAGGAGCTTTGGTCACTGATTTTTGTCTTGGTTGGGATTTCTTGGTGATGCCTAGGGGAGTGGTGGACCTATTATCGTGCTGGTCCGACAGGTTTGGAAAATTTGAGGCTGGTGCTATATGGAAGGCCATCCCTCATTGTCTCATGTGGTGCATATGGCGGGAGAGGAATAATAGAGTGTTTGTGGGGGTGGAGCTCTCAATCCTAGCACTGAAATCTTCTTTTTGTAGACATTATACGATTGGTTGAAGGCTTCCAACTTAGTTTATTGTAATTACTTAGCTGAAATGTTAGACAGATGTGCTATTGAGTCTTTTACTTCTGTATGATGTTGCTGTGTACACTTCCTGTGTACATAGTCATTCTTTATTTTAATGAAATAATTACTTATCAAAAAAAAAAAAAAATGGTTGGCACTGAAGCTTATTGTATGTGCTGTCCATCATTTTGTTGATTGTAATTTTATAATTTCCTTGACCTTTAAGGACTTTAAATTCATCTTTTTTAACTGGTGTATGAAGTTTCAAGAAAAGCACTGTAATTTTATAATTTCATTGACCTCTAAAGAATTTTTTTTTTTTGATAAGTAATAATTTCATTAAAAAGAAAACCACCCATGTACACAAAACGTATACAAAAGGTATCAATTACAACGAGAGCTGACTAATCAACTCAAAAATGGAAGAAAAAGGTAAAGGTCTAGATGCATTAGTCCATTCCAATAAAACAGTGAGAAAGAGCTGTTTAATCTCCTGGGCAGAACGTGCAGTGTCTTCAAAAGATCTTGCATTTCTCTCCCTCCAAATCACCCACAGAAGGCAGTGTGGGATTAAACCCCATAGAGCAGTGGGGCTGACCCTACTGAGACAGCCAGACCAGCACGCCAAGAGTTCCAACACATGGCGTGGCATCACCCATTGGAGGCCTAACAAGGTGAACACAAAGTTCCAAAGCTCCCTTGCTATGTTACAATGAAGGAATAGATGATCAATGGACTCCCCTGCCTCTTTGCACGTATAACACCAGTCCAGCAGCACCAGCTGACGTTTCCGGAGATTGTCTATTGTTAACACCTTCCCCAAGGATGCTGTCCATATGAAGAAATTAACCTTTGAGGGAGCAAGAGGTTTCCACACACTCTTCCAAGGATAATACTCGTCTACTGGGACACTGAGCCTCTTATAAAATGAGTTGACAGAGAAAACTTTCTGAGAGGACAACTTCCAGTAGATAGAATCCACCCCCTCCTGAGAAGGCAGCACCGAATATATGACATCCATAAATTCAGCTACTGACTGCAGCTCCCAATCCTAAATTGAACGAGTAAAGCTCACATTCCAAGAGAAATTTGAACCCTCAAACAGCGTCAAATCCTTCACTGAAGCTTCTAGGAGACTCGCAAGACGAAATAATTCCGGAAATCTACTCTTCAAAGGAGTCTCTCCACACCACTGATGATGCCAAAATTTGAGATGAGCCCCATTTCCCACCTTAAAGTATGTTAAATCTACAAACTTTGGCCAAAATCTCCTTATATATTTCCATAAGCTCGACCCATACGGACCTTGCCCAGGATTAGTACACCAACCCCCCCACATACCACCATACTTGCTTTCCACAATTTTTCGCCATAAGGCATCCTTTTCTGAGGCATACCTCCACAACCACTTGCCTAACAGGGCTTGGTTGAAGAGCACCAGATTCCTAATCCCCAAACCTCCACAACGTATTAGCTTGCAAACACGGTCCCAGCTGACCAGGTGGTATTTAAACTCCTCACCTACTCCTCCCCACAGAAAATCTCTCTAGATCTTCTCCATGCGATTGGCAACCCTCACAGGAATCGGAAGCAAAGATAGATAATAGGTGGGGAGATTAGAAAGCGTACTCTTGATCAATGTCAGTCTCGCCCCCTTAGAGAGGTACATACGCTTCCAACCAGTCAAACGCTGCTCCATTTTTTCAATAATGCCATTCCAGATAGCAAGATTTTTGAAAGAGGCTCCTAAGGGCAGACCCAAATAAGTCATTGGTAACCCAGTCACTTTGCAACCCAGAACACTAGCCAATTCCTCCACATTCGGAACTGAACCCACCGGAACCAGCTCTGATTTCCCCAAATTAACCTTGAGACTAGAGGCTGCTTGAAACCAAATAAAGACACATTTAAGATGCCAGAGTTGGGATGGATCTGCCTCACACAGGATCAGTGTGTCATCTACAAAAAGAAGATGAGATGTGATGATAGGAGTACTCCTTCCAACAGCAAACCCCGAAATAAAATCTCCATCCCTGGCCCTTGTTAGCATACGGCTTAACGCATCCATCACAATAATGAATAACAAAGGGGATAACGGGTCGCCTTGACGAAGCCTGCAAGAACTCGGAAGAAACCACAAGAAGTGCCATTGACAAGGATCGAGAACTTCACTGTGGAGATGCAAGTATAAATCCAGCGACGCCATTTCTGACTAAAACTGCAACGCCGGAACATATAAATAAGAAAACCCCAATCGACGTGATCATAAACCTTCTCGAGGTCTAACTTGCACAACACCCCAGGATCTCCCAGCTTCATCCGAGAATCCAAACATTCGTTGGCGATTAGAATCGAGTCCAGGATCTGTTTGCCTTGAACGAAAGCATTTTAAGGGGCTGCCACCACCTTCCCCAACACCAGCCTCAGCCTATTGGCTAATACTTTGGCCACAATCTTGTACAAACCTGTGACTAGGCTAATTGGCCGAAAGTCTTTGATCTCCACTGAACCTGGCTTCTTTGGAATCAAAGCAATGAAAGTAGTGTTAAGTCTAGGAGAACACGTACCGTGCTCATGGAAGTGATGA
The DNA here is from genome assembly GCA_014362285.1 of Fagus crenata. NCBI lineage: Eukaryota > Viridiplantae > Streptophyta > Magnoliopsida > Fagales > Fagaceae > Fagus > Fagus crenata. The sequence goes on from BKZX01032149.1 coordinate 12,556, forward strand.
AAAATCTGCATAATATCTTCCTTTAATATCGACCAACAGAATTGGAAGAAAGCCAGGGAGAAACCGTCCGGGCCAGGAGCTTTATCTCCGTTCATATTCTGGACTGCTTCAGCTACTTCCTCCTCAGTGAAGACTCTATCCAAAGAACCAGCATCATTGTTGTCAAGCTGAATACACGGAAGATTATCCAAGGTAGGCCACCTAACACCAACATCCGTGAAGCGGGTTTTATAGAATTCTACTATTCGAGAACTAATCTCACTAGGGTTTGTAAACACCTCCCCATTGACAGCCAGATGCCCTATTGAATTCTTACGGCGATGAGAATTTGCTATTTGATGGAAATATTTTGTATTTTTATCCCCCTCCTTCAACCACAAGGCCCTAGACTTCTATCTCCAGCAAATTTCCACCATCAGCATGGTTTTTTCAAAATCTGTCTCCGCCTGATCCTGTTGAGTCCTTTTACTCTCATTAAGGGGTCTATCATCTTCAAGCTCATCCAACAGCTTGATAGTAGCTAGAAGCGAAGCTTGGCGAGCATCCAGACTACCAAACTCCTTAGCATTCCAAGTCTTCAAATCCATTTTCAGCGCCTTTAGCTTGCTGGCCACAACAAAACTTGGAGAGCCCCTAAAGCTATAAGAGTCCCACCACCCTTTAACCCTGGCAAGAAACCCTTCAGATTTAAGCCACATGTTCTCGAACCTGAAAGGCCGCCTACCCCATTGAACAAACCCACAATCAAGCTAGATTGGGAAATGGTCTGAGCACAACCTCGGAAGCCGTCTTTGAACCAACGAATTGAAATGGTCCTCAACACTAGAGGTGAAAAGGAATCTGTCAATCCTAGATCGAGACTGGCTGTTGGACCATGTATGCCTCCCTCCACCCATCGGAATGTCCATCAAACCATTGGAATCAATAAAATCAGAGAAATCGAACATTGCTGTAGTGATACTAACAGCCCCTAACCTTTCAGATGGGTAACGAACGAACATTGAAATCTCCGCCCACAATCCAAGGAACCTCCCACCAGCTCCCCACACCTGACATCTCCTCCCAAAAAAGTCTCCTATCATGATCAGCAGTTGGGCCATACACCCCTGTAAAAGCGCATTCGACCCCTGTTTCTACACAGCGAAATTTACAAGAAGTCGTGAAAAGACCTAATGCCTCATCTATTTTCTCCATACTACGTCTATCCCAAAGTAACAGGATTCCTCCCGAAGCCCCATTAGACCCCACAAACAACCAATCCACATGATGGCCTCCCCATAAGCTTCTAACCAAACCCCGAGACAAACTCTGAAGTTTAGTCTCCTGTAAGCATACTAGATCAGCCTTCCACTGCTTGATCAAATGCTTCACCATAAGCCTTTTGGACCCATCATTCAAACCCCTCACATTCCAAGAGACTATCTTCATTGACATGTCAAGAGCATTGTCCCTCCACTGTTAACAGTACATCTCTTAGAACCCCCTACATCATAATTGATTAAAGTCTCCAAATTTTTCAACTCCCTAGCTCCCCTTGCAGCCGTGCCAGTTTTTGGAGTCATCCCAGTGGCTTCAACCTTCTTAACCCCAGAGTGTTCTATAGCTCTCAATAGACCCAAAACTTCCTCCTCATAACCTTCGTATGAAGCTCCCAGATACTCCCCAAATTCTTCATATTTCTCAAGTACCCAACTGGAGTCCTCTCGTGAAGCGGGTCCACCCTTACCGTGACCCTTCTTGTCCTCCTTCCCCCCATCCAATGGGTAAGAGACGGCAATCGGCTCAACCCACAAAGGTGAATGCTCACCCGACCCATGAATGATGTCCCCCTCGACCCTAGCTGAGATGCCCAGATCCTCAAACATCGAGTCAACGATGTTGTCATCGTCGCACCACTGCTCAGAGCGTGTTGGAGATGAAACACCCACCGCCACTACCATCGCCTGAGCTTCATCATCCTCGCCGCGCAAAACACTTGACCCACAAGGACAAACCACCGGTAGCAGAAGGCTTCGGCCATCACACAGACGGAGGAGCCACTTCGTTGCATCACCGGCGATCTGCACCTCATGAGATGTATCGGACCCCAGACGACGAAGTGTCGCGAAGGTCAATGCCTTTAAGAGATCTTCTGGAGCCTTTTTATCAGAAGGGTCTTTCGGAGTCTTCTTTAAGATCGGGGATTCTGGTGTTGGGCTTTGGGAAGCTTGGCTTGGTTGGGACGAAGCTCGGCTTGGTTGGGCCGAGGAGCTTCGAGCTTGCCAGACCTGAGTGGGTTGGGTAACCCGCTGACCCAAAGATGATGTGGGCCTTGAGTTTGGGCCTGGAGTTTTAATTGGGTTAAGTGGCTTTGCTTGGGCTTCTACTACCGAATTGACCACACGTGCTTGACTAATCTCCCATTGACCCGTGGGCCCAATCTCCAATTTTAGTTGTATTTGAATTGCTTTTGAGTCACGTGGGTTGACGCCGTGGGAAATCTGTATTGAGCTGGCAGTGCTCATATCACGTCGATTAGCTGATTTTCCGGAGATTTTATTTCAATTTGAATTCATCTTTTTTAATTGGTGTATGAAGTTTCAAAACAAGCATCTAATGCACGAAACTGAGTAGAATGAAATTAAGATTTCAACTATCTGTAGCTTGGTGGTGTTGCAGTTGAATTGATTTAATAATTCAAACAACAGATATCAAATGTTTAAGATTGTTTCTAATATTGTTTGACTATCAACCATGATTTCACTTCTAAATGACTGATATTGAACAATATTCCATAGAAATACAGATTTATCCTGAAATGACTAGACCACAATGAACCCCACTCTTTTCTTTGATTTGGCAAGTAGAAAATGCTTCTCAGGCACATCCTTGACTCACAAAATCTCATGAAGACATGTCCTATATGAGAAGGCATGCAGTGTCATCTCTGTTTTATTTCCTTCAACGCACAACCTAGTGCACATCC
>BKZX01032159.1:0-16403 GCA_014362285.1 Fagus crenata
GACCAATTGCAATTTTTAAGGATGCACACCCACCGGAACCCATTTGTTGACCCATATGAGGTGGGTCCCTACCCATTTTCAGTGGATGCGCACTTCTCATAGACTAGAATTGAATTCGTTTTTTTTTGGCACCCACCGGATGATAAATTTAACAAAGAATCTTAGTTGTCAATACGACATTGCACCATTGGCCAGTTGCAAGTTGCAACTGCTGGAGCTAGCCTGTGCAAGTACACATATCCCGATTAACTAAAATTAAATTAAAAAATGCATTTACATATTAATATTATCAACTTTTCACTTTCAAATAGGCTGCGGTATATATAGTTTAAATTAAACTCAATAACAGATCAATTTAGCTTCCAAGAAATTTTTTAAAGGATTCATTAAAAAAAAACTTGAACATATCGACATAAAAAAAATGTAAAAGAATTTTACATTATAAGTGATTTCCTTAAAATAAAAAAATGTGTCCATAGTAATAGTAAAAGAATAAATGATAAATTTTAAGACATTCGAAATGTGATGTAAGGACAAATAAACAAAAAGGGCTAACTTTAATTATAACATGAATTAAAGATTAATTAAATTAAATGTATTTAACCACTCACAAGGAGTATCTAAAGGAATACAGTCTTACCTCACAACACATAAACATTCATCAATAATATCAAATCATTACAACATCAAATGCAGAAGAAAAAAAATACACTTATCATCTATTAATTCTTTCATTGAAACATTTTGTCAAACAAATAAAGTGTAAGTAAAAAATGATAAGATTGCAAAATATCCAACTTTAGAGCTCAATCCATCAATTACAGAATAAACTCAATCCAAGTCATTTCCATCAAATATTAACTATGACCATCAAAGAATCATCGTTTTCAACAGAGAAACAAATGAAAAGCAAAAAAAAAAAATCCTCGAGGGGATGCTAACGATTGAACTTTAATGAACATAAAATTTGGAAATTAATTTTCTCATCAAAATAAATTAGAGAGATGCTCTTACAAAATTGATTGGACTGAATAAAAAAATTGGTCATTGCTAACCGGTTGTAATTATTTCGGCTATTTTTGTTATTGTTGTTGTTATCTAGTTTAAGTTATTTTTGTCATCTGGCTTTTTTTAGGGGTTTAATGGGCTTGGTTCTATTCGATCTCAAGTTATGGAATTCAATATTTAATTTCAAGGTATCAGTACCTATATAAATACTTAGTAAAAAAAAAAAAAAAAAAAGATAAGAAATCCGACATGATCAGCGTGGCACTGCAACTGTCAAAGGCGCACATTGACATGTGAGATGGTTTTTTTTTGGATAATTACATGTGACATGGTTGTTCACACTAAAAAATATATTTTTATATGAAATAAGCCCACCAAGCCTGAATTTAACAATTGAGTAAGTTATTGGGCCAATGAATAGTTAATTTTAAAAAGTTCAATCGCTATTTCAGTTTTATAAGTGTTGTAAGTTAAATAAAACAATCAGTGTCCACCTCGAGTCAGTTTTATTCAGAATAGTCTCCTCACATGCGCTATAGCGCGTGTTTAAAGGTTTTTTTTATTTATCACTTTTAATTTTTTAATCTATTTATTTAAAGGATTGTACAATTTTCATATTTTGAACCATATTTTGAACCAGTTTTTTTAGGTTAATTTACTTTGTCTAATAGCAAATAAATACTACCACGTGTACATAAATTAAAAATTTTAAACCATTAAAATATATCTAACAAAAATATATCAAGTCAAATTGTATTATCTACCTCTACTTTAAAGATATTAAAAGTTTATATAGGATAATTGACACTACAAAAAGCGAACACCAATGATAAGATCTAATAATGGGATTAAAACAATAAGCATAAATTGTAGTAACATTTAAAAAAAAAAAAAACAATATTTTTTCTTCGAATATCTACATCTAGACTCTTAATTGTAGTAGAAGTGTTTGTAATCTATTTTTATTTTTATTGTTGTTTGGTGATAATTCCCAAAAAAGAAAAAGAAAAAAGAAAGAAACCCTTTGCACATTGTGCATTTGTTTTTCCATTCAAATACGTGTAGAGTCTTAATTCAAATAGAATACTTTAATTATTGTATAAATTAAATATAGAATATATGAGTCCTCTTATTTGATCTCATTATTAAAGCATTTAAAACTGTATTCCCAGGATTTTTTGAAGATGAAAAAGGTAACTGTGAGAATTCCAAGGAGAGAACCAAAAGCAACAACCTTGCCTTGCATACGTGATACGTGATACGTGTAAACCTCCTTTATTATTAAAGCATCTCAACACTCCAACCTCAACTAAATTGATAAGATTCAACTCTGTAGATGTAATTATACTATACTCTCGGAGTACATTAAATGCGTATTCTCTCCTCTCACAGAAATCATGAGTCCTGCTAATTAAATTTATGGTAGAACCCATCACTTCTGTGAGAGGAGGGAATACGCATTTAATGTACTCCCAGAGTATTATATAATTCTCCCTCTGTAGATAGATTAGCAAAATAAAAGGGAGAATAATCTATCTCATTTGTACCTATTCTTTAACTGATAAGATCAACTCTCTGGATAGATTAGCGAAAAAAAAAGTAGATGCCTTGAGATAATGAGGAACGGTTTCTCCATTGTTTGAAGAGTTTGCTTTTCCTGTAGAGTTTTATTTGGATAAAGTTTTTGAGTTATAGCAATGATTTTATGAAGTTTTGTATTTGAAAAGTTACTTATTCATTTACGTAGTTTTTTTTTAAAGCAATTATTTGAGAAGTGGGTAGTTATAAAGATAAGGATTAAAAAATGAAAAAATAAGGATAAGGGAGATGGCAGAGAAAAAAAAAAAAGATATGTGAGAGAAAATTGATAGTTATAAAGATAAGAGAAATTGTGAGAGAAAATAAAGAGAGAGACAAATTTGAATGTGGGTTAGTAGGAAAGTTTTTTTTTTTAAATTAATTTATTTATTTTGAGGGAATGAGAGATGAGATAGGATTATTTTAGATAATAAAGTTGAGTAAATGAGGAGGTGTAAAGTTAGTGGGAAGTTGGAAATTAGAAAGTGGAGTAGATAAGGGAGATGTAAGAGAGAAAAAAAAAAGGAAGACTTAAAAAACAAAGAAAAAAAAATTGTAAAACATGAACGTGGAATTGTGATCATTTTAACTTTTAAATTTAAGCATATCAATAGATTACTTTTTTAACCTTTATTTTTTATTTTAAAAGCAAATCAATTGATTTTAAGTATGGGGTATTTTAGTCTGTGCAGTAAAGACTAAAGTGGACATTTTTCTATATTTGGATGCGACTATTATACCCTTTTTGCTAACACACATTCTTATTTGAAGTCATTGATTAAATTAGGAATATAAGAAGATGCAAGGAGTATTCTTGACAGTACATTAAAATGGACATGAGGGCATGAATCCTCTTAATAGTATTAGATAAGGAGACAATTATTAACGGTTGTTTGGAATGAAAACTGTTCATAATGGTTAATAACTTGAAATTCTTATCAAATGACAAATGTTGACCAAGCCTAAAAGATTAGGTCTCTAATTCAAAGTTCTAGGCATGCATAGAAATTGAAAACTAACTTATAATTGCTCACTGTGAAAGTATAAATCGAAGATAAATGCAACAGAGAACACACACACCCCCCCCCCTGGGCGAACTTTCCTGCTCACTTTGAAAGTATAAATCGAAATCAGACCAATCAATTTTCTCCTAATCTACTCCAAACAAGTTAAAATACTGTTATCTCTAGTGTTAGTAATATAGGCATTGAAACTTTATGAGATGTTGTTCAACAACTTGTCACACTTAATCAAGGGATTAACCGATTAAATCTATGCCTACTCCAATGCCTAGAGTCAATAGTCACTAACCGTTGATATACAGCAGGGTTAATGGCTTCGAATCCTCTTCATATATATGCCTCTCCCACTCGGTTCTAATGGAAACATTTGTTGCAGTCCAGTCTATCTTTCAACTCCTTTCCCTTAAACTGACCTTTGAAATTAGCATACAAGTAGAAGAAAGACTAAATTATTTTTCAAATGTATGTGTTTTTTTTTTTTTTACATAGTTGTATTGAAAAATACTTGTAACGGTTAATTTTTTAAAATGAAGTTTTTAAAAATTATAATCGATAAAATCCTTACCTAAGATCGACTATTACTACAAAAAAGATTAAGTGAATTAGTATATTATCAACTGAAAAGGAATAAAACTTGATTACGAAAGCTTAATTAATAATTTTACATCTAAAAAAAGAGAGAAAATAGTATTTTAAATAAAAAAATATATAATATAGAAGTTAAATATATTATTTAATTGATATTTAGATATAAGGAAAATGTCTCACTGAAAATTCACTTTAGTACTCAAATTGTATCAAGCTGACCTTGGGAGTAAAGTAATCGAATTTCACTTCTTATATCAAATTCTTCAATTCTTCCGTTGTTAATTTTGTTTGTATCAATTTTATTATCTTTATTGTATTCTATATTTTTTTTTCATTATTATTATGCTGGCAAATCCCTCTTAACCGAAATAATGTCAAATTTGTTCATCTGGCACAAACGTATTTGATTTTGTTGATTACTTTTTTTTTTTTTTTTTTTTATTAAAGGTTGATTAAAGTATACTTGTACTTGAAAAACGTAAGGCTTTAAAACTATACATAAGTGTAAGTAGGTGAAATTTTGGAGCAACGACGAAACCGCAGCAAAACATTTGGCATAACGAAGTTATGATAGTCTGTGTCCACCGATTTAATTATCGTGCTAAGAGCATCTCTAGCACTAGTGTATATTACTCTCTATCTCCACATGTGGAGAGCAAAAATGAAGATAAAGTGCTCCAGCACCTGTCTATCCGGCCCTTCAAAAACCCAAAATGCTACAGTAGCTTTTCACAAATGAAAAGCTACTGTACACTCTTTACAAACTCTTCAGCCGAATTAAAAACCCGCCTATTTAAGTTTTTTTTTTTTCCTTTCTTTCATTTTGCTTGATTTTTCTCTCTCTCTTCGTTCTCTGCTCTCCCCTCTCTCTTCGTTTCTTTTTCCTTCTCTGCTCTCCCTCTGTTGACGGTCTCAACACCGATCTGGCTGGGTGTGATGGTTTGCAATCTTGTCTCGGCATGGAGGTGGAGCCGTGGGTGTGATTGAGCCGTGGGTGTGGTTATGGGGTTGCCGATCTAGGCTAGGTGTGGTGGTTTGCGATCTTGTCTCGGCGTGGTGATGGAGCCGTGGGTGTGATTGAGTCGTGGGTGTGGTTGTGGGGTTGCCGAGCTGGGCTGGGTGTGGTGGTTTGCGATCTTGTCTCGGCGTAGTGGTGGAGCCGTGGGTGTGATTGAGCCGTGGGTGTGGTTGTGGGGTTGCCGATCTGGGCTGGGTGAAGTGGTTTGCGATCTTGTCTCGGTGTGGTGGTGGAGCCGTAGGTGTGATTGAGCCGTGGGTGTGGTTGTGGGGTTGCTGATCTCGGCCTGGGTGTGGTGTTTTGCGATCTTGTCTCGGCGTGGTGGTGGAGTCGTGGGTGTGATTGAGCCATGGGTGTGGTTGTGAGGTTGCCGGTGGATTGAGGAAGGGAGGCGAGAAATAAGGAGAGAGAAAAAAAAGTTTAAATAAAATAATAAAAATAAAGATAAAATAGAAAGTAGTACTGGAGTGAAGTTGAAAAAATGGCTCTCCACATGTGGAGAATTCTCCATATGTGAAGATAAAATAAAGAACAGTGTTGGAGATGCTCTAAGAAAGAGAGAGCTCAGTCGTCCTAGGCCCCTCAGAGGGTGATCAAAAGCACTCCAACACTTAAGTCAGTTAACCAGTAGGTAAACAAATAGTAGAGTCTTAGGATATGAGAGATTGCGTACCTTACTCAATTGATGAAGGGGGTACTAATAGGTGTAAGGGGGGACTGGTTTTGGTGGGAAAATGCTTCCCTCGAGATTTACTAGTTATTTGTACTCTTGCGACTGAGGGGACACATGTGTCAGGGCAGTTGTCCCAATTAGCTGCTTGGATGAGGCATTGCTCAATAAAATTTAACATTGATGTGATGGAGAGAGACAACTGAGGACGCTTTTTTTAGGGTAACTGTTCGAGCTGATCAACTTGAGGGCGAACTGGAAGAAAGGATCCTCACGTCAATCATTCGAGCACATTTGTGAAATGAGTTCAATCTGGCTGACTCTAACCAACCCCCCACAATAAATAAAATAACTTAAAAGCTAAAACCAAAAAAAAAAAGATACATATATATAAAAATATATACTATAAACGATCATAGTAAACAAGATCAGTGAGATATTTGGTGATGCAATATCTATTAGTACATAAAAAGTCTCAAAGTATGTAGACTTTAGAAGATGGGAAAGGCTTGGGTCCAGTGCTCCCGTTGAGATGTTGCCACGTGTCCAGTTTTGTACAGTTTTTGTACACGTGTTAACATCTCAACGGGTCCAATGCTCCTGTGCACTGGACCCAAGCCATTCCCTTAGAAGATACACCGGTCTTAATTACTAACTTTAAAATTTTCCAAGTTTAGACGGAAGCTCTTACTTCCAAAAATTCTAACTTTTCAATATTTTCTATTTAAAAATCTTTTTATTTGTCCATTTCATAATTCAGATTGTATTTTATGAATCCAACAATGTAAAAAATGTCATATCATTTAAAATTTTAAATGACATGACAGTCTCTACATGATTCCATCTGTAATATATATTTAATTTAAACCATAAAATGGACTCTCTCCATTTCATTTTAAATGGAGAACATCTTATTCCATACTTTCTAGTATTTTTGTTTTTTGGAAAATTATATTTTTTGGTTAGGAAGAGTTTTCAATGTGCATGTACCAATTAGCGAATAAAAACAAGCCGGACTTGTCTTTTGTGATTTATAATGGGGGAACATTTTATGGGTTATAGAATATTTCGATGCTGTGATTCCTGTTCGGATAAAATGGATTCTCTTTTTTTTTTTTTTTTTTTTTTTAAATATGATAGAAATTTTAATCTAAACTCACACATACGTATATTTTGAAAATCCGGGGGATCGAACTCACACCCTCATAGAGGGGGTTTTTTTGGGGAGGGGATTACCATTGGACCGAATACCCAAGTGTCATAACCACAAATGGCCAAAAAAGGAATGCCATTTTCATCTTAAAATGCATGAACTATTGGTGCTGGAAATTGTTTCAATTTTTTGGATGGATTTCTTCTTGTTTTGAAACTCTTGATAGAAGAGAAGATTTTTAAACAGAAGGGTGGAAATGATATTGATAACCATAAGTGAAATTAAAGCTATATAAAAATGGTCTGCATGTGCTTGTTGATTTATTTGTCTTTATGGTTAATTATTCAAATCCGTAATTACTATTGCATAGGGGTGTCAAATGGGTGGGTTTGATTGGGTTTAGGTGGGTAATAAATGGGTTGGATCCTTAAAAACCAATTGCCCATTTAGGCTCATTTAACAAAATATTTATTGCCCATACCCAACTCAACCCATTAAAACCCAATTCATTTTATGTATGTAAATGGTCAAAATATCTTAAAACTTCTAAAATGATAAAAATTCCCATAAAAATAACAAAAATACTCCCAAATGATTAATAGGTGGGTTTGGGTAAATTTGTTAGATACCCAATAAGCAACCCAGTTAAAACCCAATTAAACCCAACTTAATTGGGCCTAATTGGATCAACACTCATTTTCCCATATATTAAATAAGTGGGTTTAGGTGAGTAATTAATGAGTGAGTTTGGGTGGGTTAATGGGTTTGGGCATATTTTGCCACCCTAGTGATATTACACAACAAATGATATTAGAACTTTCATTATCACACAACGATTGGGACTAAGTTAGGAATGACATACTGCTGTGGGAATCAGCCAGCTACTTGTTTCTTTATCTTGTGGTTGTGGCTACTCAACAATTATGTGATGCTGGACGGAAGCTAAAGATTTTGCAAGGAAACTAAAGTACTCTTATCCCGAATCTTGCTTTACATCTCGTTTGGAACCCTGACTGTAGTGTTGGGATCCTCTACTCAAAACAGTTATCTCGGATTTCTATGCATAGAGCGCATTCTCAAAAAAAAAAATGTTGAGGTGTTTGGTTGGGATTTTGGTAAGTGTAAAATAAATTCTGCCTAGAATGCATTTTGCAAATTCTTATTTCTAGAGCAGAAGTCAGAATCCACATTTTTTTGGATTATGATTTTAGCTTCTAATTCTGATTTTTGCTAAAGCAAGTGAGACCCACAGAAAGAAGCATTAAATATCGATTAATTTGATTGGTTTGCTATATAAAATCGTAAAAATTGTTTATTTCCAAATTTGTTCATGCAAGTGTATTATATTTTTTTAAGGATAATTATATTTTATCCAAACCATAAGTTGGTAAAGTGTAATTATTTCTATTTTTTATATTAGACATTAAATTTAAAGCATAAGGTATTTTGCATGTGTCTTATGTGTCTTATGATAATTATTTTAAAAAAAATAACAAATTGCAAAATAAATAATTGAAAAAACATTTTTACGTGTTTAATTGCATAATATATAATATTGAAAATGCATTCTATACTTTTTCTAACCAAACGCAATTTCATTCAACATAATCACTTCTTAGCAAAAATGTTAGTATTTTATTACCAAACGCATTATTTTTAGCAAAATGCATTTTAACAGAAATGCATTCCCAAAATAAGAGATCCAAACGCAACCTTAGACTTAAAATAATTAGCACTCATATGATCTGAAAATTGTTGTAGCTTAGCAACTAATTGAAATCAATATTCATTTCCTTCATATATTTGCCGGTTGGAACTTAATGATCATTTTCATCAATATCAACCCCCTTCAAAACCCCAGAAGAACGAAGCAAGATATATGTGGATGACAATAATATTCCTAACATATATATATATATATATATATATCTCGCCAGTGCATGTTGAGGAATAAAGTATGAAATAAAAATGATGATCAGATTAAGCCTACTTTAAGAAATGTAGAATCAAATACCGAAAGTGTTTTCTTTTTATTCCACTTTATGACCACTGGCTTTTGTACAAGATTCCATGTCCATTCAACCTAAAAGAGCATAATATTGATGTCTATTATTAGACTCTTCTATAAAACCAGTGGCCATGTAGATCACAAGTGACAAGCCCCAAGACAGATATGGAAGATTTAAACGAGGCTGCTATAGCTTACTACAACAATGCCCCTAGAAACCTTCAGCGATTAGCATGGAACTTCTTCCTCGCATTGGACTCGGATGGGGATGGCCGAATCAGCTACATGGAGTTCGTCAACTTCCTCCGGCAATGCGGCTATGGTTGGATCAATTCCAACTTCTTTAAGGACCTGGACCGCGACCGTGATGGCTGTCTGGGTTTCTGGGAAGTCCTCACTTTATACTATGTGATTAAAACCCGTGGTATTTGGTGCCAAGGGTGTCAACAATGCCTAGTTGGACTGTATTTTACTTGCGTTTCATGCTTTGACAGTGGCTCCAGAACTTTTGATCTTTGTCCTACATGCTATAAACAAAAGAAGTTCAGCCACAACCACAGCAACTTCTTGGACAATCATCTCTTGCTTCGATCCAAGAGAGGGCTTCCTCCTGGTGCTGCAAACCTGAATCTGGTAAGGACATTAATAATCATAGCCAATTGTTTATGATTCATTTAAAATATATGCTTAGTATTCAATTGTTTTGATCACAACACTACTATTTAAGATTGATTTCATCACGCTACTTGGGTATTCGGCCCAGTGGTAATCCTCTCCCCAAAAAACCCCCCTCTATGAGGGTATAGGTTCGATCCCTAAGATCTTCAAAATATACGTGTGTGTGAGTTTAGATTAGAATTTCTATCATATTTCAAAAAAAAAAAAAAATTGATTTCATCACTATCTATATCAAATATACTATCAACAAATTACTAACCAAGGTTTTCATATAATATATTACCCGGTTTATAAATTATTGGACACATGACATTTGAATTATCAGAAAAAAAAATATATATATACACTTATGTAATATTTATCTTTTACATCAAAAAAATTATTACAAATAAAAACATAAAATTAATATAAAAATCATCTTAAATCAAATGTTCTAAATATATAATGGACGAAAGTGGTATATATAATTAAAACAATCTTAAATCGCATTATTATAATTAAAACAATAGTAAAATGCATGGAATGTGATTCAAAATGGTCAAAGTTGAAGGAATGTACTCTTTTTTAAATCAAGCTTACTCTTCTGTTTTTTTTTATAAAAAAAAAAAATAAAACAAAAATTATTGTATCCATTAAATATTATACCAAAAGATTTTTTTTGTAAGAATAAGAAAATACATTGCAAACATTTTAGTAAAAGAAAAAAAAAATATATATATATATATATATATATAGAGAGAGAGAGAGAGAGAGAGTTCAGTAAAGTTAGTTTTTAAATTATTTTTTTCTTTCTTACAATAATTATCTTGTAGTTTTGTGATATTTATCTTTTTAGAAATTAAAAGTAGAGTGATTAGATTTTATTCATAAATTATATCTATAACATTAAGGTTAACATTAAGGGTAGGCACTTCATAAAATTCATAAATGTTTTTATATATATATACCTAGTAATATGTATATATTTTTAATTTGAGGGTGGGCTCAATCACAAGGTGGATCCACCCCTCCTCCAAAGAAATTTTTTGGCTCTACAACTATTTATAGGCAAAACATCATAAGAGAAAAGCTCAATGAAATAAAATGGACGAACCATACACATCAATCTCTCTTTCTCTCATTAATATTATTTTTTTGGATGTAACATACTTTCTTTCTTTTTTACGTGCTTTTAGCTCATTCTGCAGATTTAGCTTCACGCGATGAGGGCTTTTTATTCTTTAAAATATTTTAAAATTTAATTTGACTTGACGAGGCTTCTCATAGTGGAAAGTTGTACATGTCTTTTATGCAGGCACTCGTTCCACGAACTACTAATTATTCTCCAGCTGCAGTGGTAATGTCTTCTCCTCTTCTTGGATTTATATGTGTGTGCACGCGAGTTTGAATGTGTGATTTCGTTTACTATATAGCCTATAAGTAGTAATATGAAATTATTAAATTAACATGCACTAGGAATGGTCTAAAAAACTTAGCGCTTCAGTCCATTAACACTTGAATAAGTTGGATGTAGGATATGTAAGTATTAAAATCCAATGGGACTAACTCAATCTCAAAAGACACTTTAAGAGATGAAAGATGCTTATGACTTATAAATTGCACAACCCTAGAATACTTGACCAATGTAGGATAAGACTCTCATTTTAATAAATTGAATATAGGATATGTAAAAACAAGTAAATATTAGCGAGAAAGATTGTACGTTGTTTTTTATAAAGTTGATGATATTTTGTTGTACATAATTTGCATTTCCTTCAAATTTCGCCAGAGAAAATAATTTTTGAGAATTTAAAATTGAAATTCTTGACAACAAAGGAACTTTATGCATGTATATATGAATATGAAATATAGATTTTCATCATCCAATTAAAAGAATATGGATATTTCATTTCGTAAGAAAGTTAATATAATTCTTGTTTGATTCAGGATGATGATTTGATGCAAGCATTTCAAGCATTGGAGACAGGGGTTTGTGCAGGGAAAACGAGTACTTGTATCGTTATGTAAGCAAGACAAGGATGGCCATGCAACTGCTATAGTACTGTTTCAATAATGGCATGGCCAAGATATATAAGGGCAATATATCTACTGTTTTATTTCCTTTTCTTTTTAATGCTTCGGTTCTGAAATGGAAGATCTGAATAAACTGTAGCTACTTATCAAAAAAAAAAGAATAAAGTGTAGCTTGCATGCATGACAATGGAAAACAATTATATATGCTCTGTTATAAGCTCTCTCTTTTTCCCATTAGATGGTACAATTTTTAACCGTCACGTCACGTGTGCAATTAGTGTACTACATCATTAAATCAACATTTAATAAGCATGCTTTGGCTTGTCATAAATCTAATTGAAATTGATATCAATTTAGATGATGATAAGTATTATACCCTCACACATAATTAAAAAACAATATGTACTCTCACAAAATTTGAACATTTCATTTTGATTAGATCTATATTATACTATAATGTAAAACCAAAACTTTTTTTTACTTTTGGTTGACTTCATAAATATTACGCATCATAAGTTGATCTCACAATTTTAACTTCATTATTTTGATATATATTTTTTTTAATTAAATTTAAATTTTATTCTATAATTAAACATCTCATTAGAATCTTAACACAATATATTTTCTTTAATAAAAATAATATATTGTTCCATATATATAAACACAATCATAATAAATACTGTGTGAGGAAATATTTTCCATTTGTTTAAAAGCCCATTGATAATACGGGACGCTTTAGGCCCGCAAAATAGGCCAAGGCCCATTCAAGGGAATGAAGATATGTATGTCATTGGGTTAAGGCCCATACAATATTTCACGCTTAATAAGTATCGATATGACGTATGATGAACCGGGCACCGGGCATAACTGAACCAGTGGCCGGGCATTCAAATCGATTCCCTTTGTGACATTGTAAGATCCGCCCGGGTAACCGGTTCTATAAAGCTTCATCGGAGAAAAAGGAAAGATCCTATCCGTGCAGTTTATTTTGAACGGATACCGGACAAATTGACCGGCACAAATAGCACCGACCTCTCAGATGCATTAAATGAAGGCAGTGGGATTTTTGGCAGCCTCTGCCCAGTGCGTATCTCGAGACGGTCGTCACGTGACTGACCAGCCGAATTCATTGAATGAGTTTGGCAATAGTGTTTTATACGTTATGTACCAACGTCTAATCATCCTAAAAAGGCACTGTCGTAAGTTACGTCACCCTCAAAGTGAGAGCCTTGCAGCTGGTGGAGCTCAAGTGGCTTAAGGACCTGACTATAAATAGAGGAGGAAGCAAAGGAAAAAAGGTACGTGCTTCAAGAATCACAGAGCATATACACTTACACAAAAAAGAAGGAGAAATAGGTGACTGACTTAATCTTCGGAGGGTGATCAGGCGTAAATCGCCACCACCTCTTGAGAACCTTTATTTCTTTCTTGCAGGGAGGATTTTAGCAGCGATTGAGAGTCAATACTGTGGACATCCTTTGGTGAAGCTCTCAATATTATTTTGTATAAAAAAAATTACGCAACACAATTGGCGCCGTCTGTGGGAACCGAAGTAGAGAGCCAATCCGAGTTTGTCAGTTAACGCCAGTCGTATGGCTGAAGAGAACGCTTTCGTTTTGGTCAACAACCCTCCACCAAACCCTCCACCAAACCCCTCAGGATCGAGGAGAGTCATGTCGGAGGTTCATGCTGAAGTAAACAGGGAAAGGGTTGAGAGCCAAAGGGGAAGATCACATGCCACTCGTGATGTGATTGATGCCGAGGCCCTCAAAAGAAGTCGAAAGATAGAGAGACTAGAAAGGGAGTTACGAGAGTTGAAAGGGGTTCAAGCTAGTCATGACCAGCAGATGTCAAGAAGGCAGAGGTCGAGAAGCCACTCTGATTCATGCGAAAGCTCTCATCGTTGTCCCAAACAATCAGAGGAGAACCGCAGGGCTCCGAAGGATTCCAGACGGAGCAAGACGGGGAGGAGAGCAGAAAGAAAATCCCCTGTGCATAAACCAGAGAGAAAGGATCAGAATCCGGTCTGGAACCAGCTTCGTCAAATCTCCCATTCCCCTTTCTCTTCAAGAATTGAGCGGGCGAAGCTCCCGTCTAGAATTGCTCCGCTCAACCTGGTCACCTATAATGGGAAGACGGACCCCGTGTCACATTTGAGTCATTATCGGCGCTCTATGGCACTTCACAACGGAGATGATATCCTTATGTGCCGAATCTTCCCCTCCAGTCTGGGCGATGTGGCCCTCAGGTGGTTCGATAGGCTTGAGCACGGGTCCATCCATTCTTGGACGGAACTCTCCGAAGCGTTTACCACCCGCTTTATCACCAACACGAGAAAGCCGAAGGAGGTGGATTCCTTAATGGCCTTGGCTATGAGATCTGGCGAAAGTTTGAAGTCTTATTCAACACGATACTGGGAAACCTACAATGAGATTGACCGGTGCGGGGAAGACATGGCTATTTCTCAATTCAGATTCGGTCTCCCCGTTGGGAGTAAATTCAGGCAATCCTTAGCGAAGAAGCCACCTCCTGATATGTCGAATCTTATGTCCCGGATAGAACAGCATGTCCATGTTGAAGAAGACGGCTTGCAGCCCCAGAAGCAATCAGGTGACAATGTGGTCGTTCAGAAGAAAGCGACCCAACCAGAAACGAGCAGACCTCAGCGTAATCCAAGACAGCCGGGTCCGTTCACGAGAGAGTCATTCCAGGCTATAAGCACCACCTTCAAAGAGCCAATCTTCAAAATATTGCCCCAGATAAAAAATAAGCCCTATTTTGTCTGGCCGGCCAAGCTGAGCGGGGACCCAGCTTCCAGGGAGTCAATGCCGTATTGTGCCTACCATAGAGAGAAGGGGCACTTAACGGAAACTTGTAGGAACTATAAAGCCTTGTTGGAAGAGCTGGTCCGGGATGGGCACCTTCATCAGTATGTGGACGGTGCCAAGCATCAACAACAGCAGGTTCACAACCCGAAGCCCAAAGCACCTATTGGGACCATTGATGTGATACACAGCCATGCACGGGCAGATAGTTTGAGAACAGAGACCCGCGCGGCTGCCCATCTAAGGGAAATATTCCAAGTCTCTGAAGGCGTGACCCCGGCTCCGAAAAGGCTGAGAAAGGAGATGACTGAAGAGATCATTTTTACTGATCGGGATTTGGAGGGGGTGCAACTCCCACATTCTGATGCCTTGGTGGTCACCATGCAAATAGGTGATTTTGAAGTAAAAAGGATATTGATCGATCTCGGAAGTTCCGCTGAGATTATGTATGATTCCCTTTTCAAAGGCTTGGGCCTTCAGCATACGGATCTTGACCGGAAAGTCGATCCCTTGTACGGATTCTCAGGGGAGTCAGTGATGCCGGTTGGTCGCGTTACTGTGAAAGTCCATGCTGGGACTATTTCTTCTCCAACGGACTTCTGGGTGCTGAATTCCTATTCTCCATATAATGCAATTTTGGGAAGACCTTGGCTGCACAAGATGAAGGCTGTCCCGTCAACGTTGCACCAAAGACTTAGGTTCCCAACCCCAGAAGGAATAATGGAGGTTAGAGGTGATCAAGTGACGGCCAAACAATGCCTCATAGCGGCCGCTCACCAGAAGGGAGCTATATCTTATGGGCCTGAGCCCGAAGCAAGACCGGCCAAATAGCAGTTACAGGAGCGGGCAGAGGATGAAGGTCTCGCCCCGCAAAAGAAATGTGCGGAGGAGCTGGTAAAGCACTGTATATCCGCCTCGGATCAGGAGAAATACTTCTTATTAGGTGCATCCCTTTCACATGAGCTGAGGGATGGCCTTACTACATTATTAGTGGAATACACTGATGTGTTTGCATGGAATCCATATGAAGCTCCCGGGGTAGATCCAGCCTTCGCATGTCATAGTCTTAATGTGGACCCGCTTATACGCCCCGTTGTACAAAAGGGGCGGCGGATTTCCCCACTTCACCAGGAAGCAGTATGTGAAGAAGCTAACCGGTTAGTTGAGGCGGGAGCAATAAGGGAGCTTCTTTATCCCACATGGCTTTCTAACACGGTCGTGGTTAAAAAGAAGAATGGTAAATGGAGGGTATGCATAGATTTCATGGACCTGAATAAAGCTTGCCCAAAGGATCCATTTCCATTACCCAAGATAGACCAGCTTGTGGACGCTACATCCGGCCACCAAAGGATGAGCTTTCTGGATGCCTTCCAGGGATACCATCAGATTGCCATGAATCCCGCCGATGAAGAAAAGACAGCTTTTATTACACCAAGAGGGATCTTTTGTTATAAAGTCATGCCTTTTGGATTGAAGAACGCCGGGGCTACCTATCAGAGAATGATTACTAAAATGTTCTCACCTCAGTTGGGTAAAACAATGGAAGTATATATTGATGATATGGTAGTCAAAAGCATCTATGCTGAAGATCATCTGGGAGATCTAAGGGCCGTATTCAACACATTGAGAAAGCGCCGCCTCAAACTAAATGCTTCCAAATGCGCTTTTGGTGTTGGGTCCGGGAAATTCTTGGGATTTATGGTTACCCAACGAGGTATTGAAGCCAACCCGGACCAAATATCTGCTATCCTTGAGTTAAAGCCTCCAAGGACTGTGAGGGAAGTCCAGAAGCTGGCTGGTATGGCGGCAGCCTTAAACCGTTTTATCTCCCGGGCAGCCGAA